>VIAB01028049.1:10126-22682 GCA_009801035.1 Oophaga pumilio
TTCTAAGTGACCCTAAACTTTTGACCGGTAGTGTATATGTAATTTAACTTCACTTAATTCACTGCAAAGCTCCAAATCATTATATGCGTATATTCATACTAACATACACTTTTTTCATAGATGCGACAGCACTGCTCTATTTTATGTTTCAGTCTCGGTCATAAACTGGTGTAGTGCCAATATACCATATTTTTAGGACTATAAGACTCACTTTTTTACCCCAAAATTTTTTGGGAAAATGGGGGTGCGTCTTATAGTCAGAATATACTTACAAGTATTGTGGCGGCAGCAGGAGTTGGGTGATTCTGCGGCGGTCTGACGCTGCAGGACAATGATCACATTCCCTTCCCAGGCTGGTGCGGCAATATTCGGCAGTGCGCAGTGGTGCGGGGCTCCACTGACATTTCCGGAAAGCCTGGAGCTCCACACATCCCAACTGGTGCGATGTGGTAGCCTCCATGAAAATTGCCACCAGGTAGGCACATGCGCAGATTGTGATCTCGGCAACGAGATCTCGTCCCGAGATCTCGGGAGATGAGATCTCGGTGCCGAGATCTCAATCTGCGCATGCACCGACCCAGGGGCCATTTTCCTGGAGGCCATTTTACTGGAGGCCACCGTATCGCAGCAGTGGGGATGTGCGGTGCTCCAGGCTTTCACAAAATGTTGGTGGAGCCCCCGCACACCTGAGCACCGATGAACCTGCCACACCAGCCTGGGATGGAGTTTCACAGCAATGAATGTGCGGGGGCTAGAGGCTTTCAGAAAATGTCGGCGGAGCCCCAACACCACGAGCGCCTCAAAACGTGCCGCAGCAGTCTGGGATGGGAGTCATATCATCGCCGGCCCACCGAACATCCCCTGTGACCACGCTCCACCAGCGCTACTGATTTTCCCCAGTAAGCTGAATTCGGACTGTAAGATGGACTCCTATTTGACGCATTAATTTTTTTTCCCTATTTTCCGTCTGAAAATTTGGGGTGCGTCTTATGGTCCCTTGAGTCTTATAGTCCGAAATATACGGTAATAAAGTTAGTGTCTGTATACTATTATTTATCAAGTCCATTATGGAAGCCTAGAGATATGTCACCTTGATGAAGTATGAACCTTAGTATGAATGTTTTTTTCACCTTCTTGGCAATTTTCAGACTGTAGGAATATAATGTTTGGTCTTTCAATAATTCCACTGAACTGGAGTCAGATCCGCCTCTTTGGTAATCTAAGTTTGGTTTAGATAAACCATGGGATTACTGGGTGCTGTGGCTATGTAATTGATATTAAAAAAATGCAGCTTTACACCGGTGATCACATTTGTTGCTCCTTTAGCGTCGTTCAGATGCCTCTGTTAATGGAAAATTTTCAGCTGCCCAAGCCCCTCTAAAACTTCACCATATCTATATTGGACCATTTTCCTGTGTTCTAACAAGCCACTTTTTGCCGCTTACTGATTACTCAATAAATGTAATAATTAACTTTAAACCATACGCTGATGCTATATAAATCATTGGTTCAACAGTTGTGGGGTGTCGAATTCCCCAGATTAATCCTCCCTCTCATTATACATTGAAGTCCCTGTAGGCAAGAGTGACATGTTATGAGTGAGGTCACCTTTGCTTCTTTGCAAATCACCTGACTGGTTACAATTTTTGTCATTGGTGCCTTACTGGGCATGTGTCGTACACTTATAAAGCCGGAAAGCAGACATCCGACTTCATTGGCATTCCCAAGGAGGCAGAATGTCAGGTGAATGTGCAATATTTGCAAAGCGCTGGCGAAGGCGATGACATCACTCTTACATATCATGTCACTTGTGACCACAGGGGTGTACTTACATAACGAGAGGAAGGTTCAGTCTAGGTAAATCAAACTTTGAGTAATCACCCACTAGTTTACATAGCACGAGCGCAGGGTTTAAAGTTAATGTTACATTTATTCAGCAATCGCTACTTGGCAAAGAGAAGTTTGTTAGAGGGGGTTAAGACAGCTGACAGGTTCCCTTTAAGCCACCCAAAATTCTCAAAAGGTCAAGTTAAATGAAAAATCCTAAAAATAATAAAGAATTATTTTTTCTATGTAGCAGGTGTTGCTTCTGCTAAATGACATGACTCTACATTGAACCTAGAAAGTTAACATAACATTTAAAAAAAATAAGACCAAAACCCCATGTGACTGAATAATTGGACATTTCAATAAAGAAGCCAAGAAAAGTAAAAAAAATTAAAAAAATAACCTCCCAGAAACTATCTGGGCCTCACATCAAGATAATTTGTGAGAATCAATAGGGAAAACAAAAGGACAATATCCAGATAAATGTCAAACAGAATGGGCGCTCAGCCAGTTAGAAAGAGGAACATCTCTTTTTGTATTCCTTCTTGGCATAGTCATAAATTATAATCCACATTTACTTGAGCTAGCATGTAAAAAAGTCTATTTGGATGAAGGCCTCATTATTCTCTGTGCGAAGTTATGGCATCCTAAACAACAGCATATGACATGGCGCCAGTTTAACATCCATAGCTGGAAGGCATGAAATGTTCTATTCATCGGTAAGGGCGAAAAATATTAAATTGAGATATATTGTATTCCTTGGTAAAGAGAAGTCAAGTGCTTACTTGGAGTCATTTTCACAACATTTATGGAAAATCTATTACTTTCATTATAAAAACATTGTTGAAGATGAAGATTCACTTGTAAAATGATTTAGCACCTACAGTAGATCTCAGTAAGAAGAAGACAGCCACAGCTATGGAAAGTCTTGCGGCACTTCCTCCACTCTACAATGGGGACCTTTGTACAGTGAATGTTGGTGGTGCCTTCAGCTATTACCACTTTTTTTTTTTGCCTATTACATCAAGTGAAGACCTTTAAAATTTCCTCCCCCTAAATGTGAATTGATTTAACAAAGCATTGCACTGTCTTTCAGTCAAACTGTGGCAATGAAATTGCTAATTAATGAAGCTGAATGGATTATTCATAGTGGTACTCATTGCAAGCAAAATAAGGTTTAACGCCATAAAGCACAGATTCAGAGAAATACAAACAAGTGTATTACCAACGTGCTGAGCATTTTGGAGAAGAGCGCTCTTTTAACCCCTACAAGACTCCAGGGCTTTTTAACCTCCAAGAACAAACACTATTTTATCATTTTTCTTACAAACCAATTTTTCTTTAGCAAGTAAATAAACTCAAAAAACTATGTATGAATTTATATTTCAGCCTCCATAGTCTAAAGGTCAAATAGAGCTCTTGGTCACTTATTGGTAAGCCATATACAGTTAACACTTAGAATTGATTCTGCTTCTGTATATCACTAGCAGTTATACAGTTATGAGATAAGCTAAGTACGACCTAGCTGAGGTCTATGGTTTTACGTATCAAGACGTAATTAAAAAAGAAAAACATAGAAGGTCTTCAAATTTAGGATGAACAACAATTACATTACAAATTACATCGTGTCATTATTTAATTGACAAAAACTAGGCCAAAAGGCAGAAACAGTGTCTGAAAAATGAAGTACACCAGATGAATAAATGACCGGTAGAGCCAACATTAGTAATAACCTGTTCACACCCTGAGCCATAACATTTTTATTTTTCCAGCTACATGGCCATATGAGGGCTTGTTTTTTCCCGAATGAGCTGTATTTTTTAATAAAGTTATTAATTCTGGCACAAAGTGTTCTGTAAAAAGGGAAAATAATTCCATGTTCCGTGAAATTGTAAAAAAAAGTGCAATTCCACAATAGTTTTCGGGTTTTTATTTTTTTTACCATATTCTTTATGCGATAAAATTGTCCTGGCAATATGATTCTCCAGGTCAGTACAAGTGTATAAATACCAAACATGTATTTTTTTTTAATGTAAATGTAAAATAAAAATTTAAAAATTTGTAAAAAAACTTTTGTCTCCATTTTCGGAGACCCGTTAAGTCCTCATTTTTGGGGGATCTGGGGACTGGTGAGGACTTATTTTTTGTGTCCTGAGCTAACATTTTTACTGATAACATTTTGGGATAGATATAATGTTTTGATTGCCTCCGAATGCATTTCATTACAATGATGCAGCATCCAAAAAAAACGTAATTCTGGCATTTTGATTTTTTTTTCCTTACTCTGTTTGCAAATTGGATTAATTCATTTTAAATTTTGATAGATCAAACATTTCTGAAAGCGGTGATACCAAATAAGTGTATTTTTTAAAATTGTTTTACTTTCAATGGGGCAAATATGGGTGATTTTAACTTTTTTTATGTTTTTTATATTTTAAAAACTTTTTTTTACTTTTTACTGTGTTTAATAGTTCCCTTTGGAGACTTGACGCTGCCATCGTCCTATCACTTGTACTAGACATAGCAGTGCTTCAGCACGGGCCAGCATTCGCAGGAGGATTGTGATGACAGGAATGGTGGTCTTCAGCAGACACCCAGCTGTCATGACAACCTATCGGCACCCTGCAATCACGCGACAGGCGCACTGATGGGCAGAATCAATTATGTGCTTCCTGTCTGCGTGAGTTAAATGCTGCTGTCAGTGATTAAAAGGGATCCACCTACTGCTGTTAGAGGCACTTGATGGCTGACTAAATCACACACTGAGCCCGAATCGAAAGCAGGGACATGGCGGAAGATGTACAAGTAATTGCTGTAGTTGACTCTTCAAATTGTTCTGGAGGAGTTGTGGCCCATTTTCTTTATAATGTTGCTCAACGTAATTGAGGATAGTGGGCCCAACTCTCTTAGGGCCCCGTTGCACGCTTCAATGTCCCAGCGATCCCACCAACGATACGAAGTGGATGGGATCGCTGGGACATCGTTAGCTGATCACTGGTGAGCTGTCACATAGGCAGACTCACCAGCGATCAGGACCAGTGAGCATGCTGGTATCCAGGGTAAACAGCGATGAACTAAGCGCCATGCGGCGCTTAGTTACCCGCTGTTTACCCTGGATACCAGCTCCCAGCATCTGCTGTATGGCGCTGGGAGCTCGCTGATCGTTGGTCTCCCACTGTCACACACAGCGATGTGTGCTGCCCAGCAGGAGACCAACGATAGATTTATGGTCCAGTACATTCTGCAACGATTAACAATCAGCCGACCGATTGTTGATCGTTACTACGTGTCACACGCAACGATGTCGTTTCGACATCGCTGCAATGTTACCAAACTGGTGACGTTGCAATGATATCATTCACTATATCGTAGCGTGTGACGGGGCCTTTAAGGTCCTGCTACATTATTTCAAGTGCATTGAGGACTGGACTTTGACTGGACCATTGTAACATTTCTATTCTCTTTTTTAGCCATTCTAATGTAGATTGCAGTGCTTTGGATCATTAAGGACAAGATGTTTTTTTCATTATGTCCTAATATGTAAAACCATATAATTCTAATAGAGTGTAAAGTACTTAGTTTTAATAAAGTTTTACTAAAGACTTCATATATACTTTGTCTTAAATGTAAAAATACCTTATGACGTACCTTATCCTATATTCAATAGTTCCAATACATAAAAGTGAATTCTACAGACATTACATTGGACATCCAAACGAATTGACTAAATATAAATTCTTTTGAATTAAATTTAAAAGGAACACTAAGAGGTTTCCACAGCTTATAAAGCACATTTCCCAAGCTGACTTAAGTGGATCCTCTAGAGGACATCATCCAGTATATAATTCTAGATAAAAAAAAACCTCCATAACATAAAAAAAGTGTACACGTTTACAAAACCATGTTACCACCTCAAAATGTTTTCCCCGCAAGTTCATCAAGAGGCCAGGAGAATAGTCTTCATTCCTATATTCAGTCCTCATCTGGCATCCATCTTCATCGTCCTATATGGGAATGAAGACTTTCTTTCTTGCTCCTAATGAACCATAGGGAAATATGTTGAGGTGGTAACATGGTTCTCTAAACATGTACTCCTTTTTATATTATGGAGATATTTTCTATATGTGATTATTTACTGTCTTCTGTCCTGTTTATTATTCCCATAGAACTGTCAATAGTATAGGAATTTATTTATTTAGTGCTATTTCGCCTTTTCAAGCCTTTAGGTGCCTTATTAGGGAATAATAGAACTTAGCCTACCTAAACCGGGGTCCCATTGCACAAGTTTATAGTGCCATCCTTCATGACTCAGGTAGGGGTAACCTAAGTATTAAGGTCTTACAGTGATAGTGTAGGTGGCCTCTCCACTTCCTACCCTATTTTTTTTTAAAGGATCCTATTCACCCCCCTCTTCATATGTACCATTTTGTGGTGTTATTTTTGCAATAAGTCTATCCGATAAGGATATATTAATTTCTAAATGGGTAAATATTATTTTTGTTATATATTTTTTTGGACACCCATATATAATGTATCCTATTTTCTCTGTGAATTTTTTTTTCTAGACTCTAGCTTCAGGAAACAATACATGTACATGGCCATAGTGAGCAAACTCTGACCCTCCCTGTGCAAAAGTAATTGTGAAGGGAGGAGAGCAGGGTCAGCAGTGACATCAAATTTTGGATATGTTGGATCCTGTGTCTTCAGGTGTATGTAGGGGTATGACTTGTTATCGTAAATAATATATTTGAGTCCCTGTGGCTGCATGTTTTGCGGTGGTAGACATCCTGAATACATGCAGGGATTTCCTGTTTGTTTGGCAAACAAACCCGCATGTGTCCCCTCATGTGTTGCAACTGTCTATTGCAGGGACTCGAATATATATTATTCGAGCATGCCCGAGGTACTCGGATAACACCCGAGCATGCTCAGATAACATCCGAGCACATTCGCTCATCACTATTAAAGGTTTGATGCTGGCAAAGGTGAATTATAAAGCTTAAAGAATCTTCTTCTTCAGACTAGAACCCCCACAAAGGATATAGTCTAGGTGACAAATCAACAGTATGTGGGTGTTGAAATCCAGAGGCAAGTCTAAATACTAGTACAGGGTCAAAGTAATATTACTAAAAAAAAGTGATGGCATCACAGCTGGTTTTCGTGAAAGTCTGACACAGCATAAGGCTTTGTTTAGAAATCCTAAAGCCGCAAGTCGTGGATTACAGCAATACCAACTTTTTCACAGTACACAAAAGAGTATATAAAGCTTAGACTAGGAAAGATGACTATCATTTCATGATGTTTTTAAAATTCCTTTGCAACATTTTACTGTAGGCTCAAGACAGATATATGCCCCGTTTTAATATGTGTAGATCCCTGGAACAATTTATATACAGCAGATGGCCATTAAAATATTATTAGCAACTCTCTGATTGCTGCCTATGCCGACTGAGTAAATCATTATAGGAACCAAGTCCTATACTAATTCAACTAATTCATGAATATTGATTTGACACCAATAATTACAGTGTTTTACATTTCTGATAACATATTTACTATCACTAATATCTTAGTCTGAGATTAAGGCATGCATAGATTACATATTTTTTTTGTATTATGCTTCTTTCTAATTAAAAAATCTGCTTTTTTCACAGATATGTCATTCATGGCTAATTGTATCAGATCAGAGACCATGATTATTGTATGCCTGTTACAATATAACATATTCAGACTTGCCAGGTATAGAATCACAGAAGGAACAAATTAATTAGAATGTAGTTACGTTATATGCATATTTGTGTAATCTTTTACTGTATCACCTAGTAATAATGAAGGAATATGATAACCCAGCAGCATGGAAAAATGTAGCAAGTGAAATATATTGTTCAAAAAAGTAAAGTCATGTACAGTCATGGCCGAAAGTGTTGGCAACCTTGAAATTGTTCCAGAAAATGAAGTATTCTCTGGGAAAAGGATTGCATTTGCACATGTTTTGTAAACACATTTATTTTCCTCAGTGTGTAATGAAGCAACAGAAAAAAATGTGAAAAACAGGCAAATTGAACATAATTTTACACGAAACCTCAAAAATTGGCAGGAGAAAATCGTTGGCACCTTTCCAAAATTGTGGGTAAGCAACTTTGTTTCAAGCATGTGATGCAAGTAACAGGTATGGGCAATATGAAAATCACACTTGAAAGCAGATAAAAAGGGTGGAAGTTGACTCAATTTTTGCATTATCTGTCTCTGTGTGCCACACTAAGCATGGAGAACAGGAAAATAGAAGAGAACTGTCTGAGGACTTGAGAACCAAAAATTGTTCAAAAATATTAACAATCTCAAGTTTGCAAGTCCATCTCCAAAGATCTTGATGTTCCTTTGTCAATGGTGCGCAACATAATGAAGACGTTTACAACCCATGGCACTGTAGCTAATCTTCCTAAACATAGACTGCAGAGAAAAATTGATGAAAGGTTGCAATGCAGGATAGCCCAGATGGTGGATAAGCAGCCTCAATCACATTCCAAAGAAATTCAAGCTGTCTTGCAGGTTCAGGGTGCATCAGTGTCAGCATAAACTATACAGTACGTCAACATTTGAATGAAATGAAATGCTATAGCCGGAGACCGAGGAGAACCCCACTGCTGACAGACATAAAAAATTTAGATTGCAGTTTGCCAAAATGTACATTACAAAGCCAAATTATTTCTGGGAAAGTGTCTTGTGGACAGATGAAACAAAGATAGAGATTTTTTGTAAAGCACGTCATTCTTCTGTTTACCGAAAATGGAATGAGGCCTACAAAGAAAAGTACACAGTGCCTACAGTCAAATATGATGTAGGTTCAAAAAATGTTTGGGGTTGTTTTGTTGCCTCTGGCACTGTGTGCTTTGACTGTGTGCAAGGCATCATGAAATCTGAAGATTACCAAAGGATTTTGGGTTGCAAATGTAGTGCCCAGTGTCAGAAATCTGGGTTTGCGTCCTAGGTCATGGGTCTTCCAGCATGACAATGACCCCAAACATACTTCAAAAAGCACCCAGAAGTGGATGTAAACAAAGTGCTAGAGAGTTCTGAAGTGGCTAGTAGTGAGTCTGGATCTAAAACCCCTGGGTATAGATCTTAAAATTGCTGTTGGGAGAAGGCACGCTTCAAATATGAGAGACCTGTAGCAGTTGCAAAGAGTGGTCCAAAGTTCCAGTTGAGAGAAAAATATTAAGTTGACAATTTTGTCTTGTCCATTTTTGTTGTTTGTGTGAAATTTTGTCCAATTTTTTTCTTCTTTAAATGGTGAAAAAGAAACATTTGAAGAAAAAAAATTGGTTTGTGTCAACATTTTCTGAGACCTATAGTGTCTTAATTTTTACAACAATGGAGCTATGGAGAGAAACTGAGAAAAAAAGACGATACTACGGTCCAAATGTATGAGCAAAATAAAGTTTGTTTAGTAAACAAATACATAACAGGTATAAATGGAAGGGAGTAGCATACATATCACAAAAGGTGCTGTTAAAAAACTGGGGTGCATGTACATGGGCATAACTGCGTATACCAGAGAGTGTGTAACATGACTAACCTGATTATAATAAATTATATTACAGGCAAATACAGTAATGTCATGATGTATAGTAATGGAGATCTTGTTTAAGAGGCAAGTGCTAAAGAGTAACTAGTGAGCATAGGCAGTCACCATAGTCATGTACAAACAAATATGAAGTGAAAGACTATACCTACGTGAAGGAACAGCAGGAATCCCAGGGAAGTGTACATTCACTCCTTCCTTTATACCTGTTGTATGTTTGCTAAATAAACTTTATTTTGTTCATACATTTGGATCGTAATATCGTCTTTTTTCTCCAGTTTCTCTCCATGTTTCATGACGAAAAGGTCCATATCAGTCCTCTGTATATCTACATGGCCTCTGTTTTGATATAAGGTTTTCATTAGCAATTACTTCTCAGCCATATGTTTTAGTCATATGAGCTTTATTTAAACAATGGAGCAATGTGAAGGCTTGCTGTTTATTTTATTCATACTAGTTTTGATCAGATATATTTTAATTGCTTCACATGGCACTTTTGGCAGAATTTCATTGACCAAAAATCTACAGTTCTTAGCTATTGATTTTTTTTCTTTTTCTCTTTATGACTTTAAGTTACTGGTCAATTTATTTTATATTTTAATATCTGAATAATGTGGATGCAACAATACATAGATTATTTACTCTTTTTATTTCTTTACTTTTAATGGGCTGACGTCAGGAGAGTAATCTAAATTATTATAATTTTAAAAACATTTATTTTTTTTTAGTCCATTTCGGAAATTAGAACTTACGATTGTCTGATCACACTTTATCTACATACTGCAGTATTATAGCTTTTCAGTATAAAGAGAAAAAGAGTTTCTCTTATGTAGGCCAGTCACAGACTAGTTTTCATAGGAGTACCATCATGACAGGCACATTGTCACGCACAGTGTAAGAATACTAAGTGCAACATAAAGGGATGAGGGGAAGGGAGCTCAACACTTGGGAAGAGGTGAGTGGGGACCACTAGGCAGACCTAAAGTCACCATTTCTGCCCTAAACATTTCTTTGTAGGTTCTGCACCTATCGCCGAGCAGGAACCTAATCCCCCACAATAAGCCCTGCTTAGGGAAGGACGTAGTGTGAACCAGTCAATCCCCACTACAACTAAAGATAGCTGGGATACACAAACAAGGGGAACACTTTTTTTGAGTAGGCTGAGAGAGATAACACAGATGTCTTCCAACCGCATCAAAGAGGAAGATAGCCGACTGCTATAGCTCCAAGCCTCAAGAGGGGGAAATGGAAATATGAACTAAGAATGAGCAGACAGTAGGAAGGACTAGGAAGGTATCTGCAAAGCCAACCGCAGAGACCTACTGCAGCCATATGCTGTGTGACTGTCTGTAGCCTCTGACAAACCCATGACATGGACCTGCAGCAGGCCTCCTGCTGCCATGGCAGCCCATTGGCATCATCTGCTCACTGCTGTTAGAGTCCAATGCTGGCTGTGCAACATCTACCCGAGATGAAGTAAGCTCAGCTTCTGCGTGTGCTTCATACATGGATATCCAACTTTGGAAGTACCTGTACATCCAATGTCATGAAAAGGTTAATTGCACCTATCATTTTGCAGTAAAAATGCCTTGCAGAAGCACCACTGAAGAAATGAGGCATCATACATTACTTACTGAACTCAAGGGGTATGAAGGAGCCACACCTCGCCACCCTGCCTGATGCCAATATTATGTCAGCGGGATCATGTGGTAAGGTCTCACTTGTACCAATGTGACGTTCCGCACCCCATGGGGGCACGTAAGATGAGCTTGATATAGTTTTACATAGGCACCCCCTGTCCACATGGGCCCAGGATGGCACAGGGAGTGAGAGAAGGTGGCCCACACAGTCAATGATGTGGCACAACACTCTCCCACAAACCTGAAAGGCTGAGAGACCCCTTATACTAGCCCCAGTGAAACAGAACCTTATTAGCCCAGTAGAACTGCCACCAGTTCCTTGTTTGATAAAACCCCGGTCTGCTAAAGGGATTACATTAAGCCAGAAACCAGCCCCGGTATCATGGGAAGTTAAACTGAGAAATGGACGTATGGATCGTGGATCGAGATAAAAGAGCAGCCCAAGGTTAAATTATACAGTATATTTAATCGCTTTTAGGGCATACTAGGCAATACACTATATACACAATGGTTACACATATATAATGATCAGATATGAAAATACTGGGTATAGTACAAAAGATATAAGCCGATGGATCATGTCAATTACCAGATGTGCAGTGAGCCTTAGGGGGCATCGGCTTCCAGCTGGGTCCTAGGTCCTTCACAGCACGTTACTCGATGTGACCCCCCAGTTTAAAGTGGATCGAATGCACCAGAGAGAGAGACAAACCACATGGCCTTACACTATCTTTTACCCCCTTTGGATAACACCTCTCCTGTCCTCTGGGCTGAACATAAATCCTCTCCCCTGGAAGTTTGTAGCTCCATAGCCAAAACCTATGAAAGATAATAACTCCTTTCTGGACGGTCCTAGGGCGGCGGTTCCAGTCCCTGCTACACGTAAAGACCAAGAACGCCTTTGCTACCTGGCTTCTAGTAGCTGTTCCATGTATCTCCATACCCTTGGGGTGCTAGAACGGACAGAGACCCTGGTAGGCATTCGGTCCAGTCTGGGGATCTTGAAAATATAGACATTGTATGACTAGGACTAATAGTCTCTTCATAACTCCTTTTGGAATCATAGCTGCCTTAACAAAGCAATTTTTTATTTTTTTTCCTTTTCAAACGTTTTTCTTAAATTTTATAGTATTAAACAGAATAAGGGGAAGTGAAAGGGGAAGGAAATTTGACAATGGAAAGGAAAGGGTTATGGAAGGAAAGGATGGGGTATGGGGTATAAAAAACTAGAGAACTCAAAATTCAATTTGAAAACACTTAACAGATATTCAACTGTTCAATAAAGTATTATATAAAAAACGCATACAGTATTTATGAAGATGAGATGAAGATAGCAAATTCAAACCAACCTAAAATGTGTACTAATCACCACAAAATTTGGCGTTCCAGACCTTCCACTTCTTAGAATATCTAATAATTCCGTCATTGACTAATGCTAATCTTTGTTCAAGGGAACTATGAAGTTGATCTTGTCAAGAATATCCGAAAATATAGGAGGGTCAGGTCT
>VIAB01028051.1:1799-16375 GCA_009801035.1 Oophaga pumilio
TTATTTTTATTTTTTCTAGTAGGTATCAGGGAAGATGGGAAGTCTCCCTCCAGGGCCCAGTACCCTTATCCACCCATCTTTCCCACAAGATTTTAATTGCAAATTATCTTTTTACCATTCAGATGAAGCCTGGTTTGGCACAAGGAGAGGTAAAACATTTAATGGTTAGGGATAGAGATGAGCGAACCCCTGGATGTTTGGGTTCAGCCTCTATTCTTGCTAACCAACCTTGCTAAAGCTAAAGCTGACAGCTGAGGGTTGCAGCCTGCGGTTGTCAGTTTTGCCTGGCTGTTTATCAAAAATACAGGGAACCCTCGCCACTTTTTTAAAAATGATTTATTTACAGCACAGGCTCTAGCTAATGAAAACTCCAATCAACCGCCGCCTGCTCTCGCTGTTATTAGTAGCAGCAGGCATCGGCTGATGGGAGCGGTAGTTCCATCAGCTGATGTCAGTGACCGAAGCTAAACTTTTAACCTCCGATCACTGCTGCAGGCTCACGCTGTCATTTGAAAGCGTGGGAACAGCGTCTCTCTGACCGGCAGTAATGGTTTACACTATCGCCGGTCAAAGTCACAGCACAGCACTCTGACTGACTGTAATGATCTCACCACGATCAGAACCACCAGTAAGATCACAGCCTTAGTGGAAACTTGATCATCTACCGAATTTTGCGGAATATGCTCCGGAATCCGAACATGAAGGTGAATGTGCAACGTTCATGACGAACCTGAGATTGGCGAGAGTTTTCCGAACAAGTTCGCTCAACTCTAGTTAGTGACCATCCATATTAAAAGATACAGCTTAACAGGGTAGGATGGCTTTTGTGCTTTTTGACCAAAAAACTCTAAATAAATAGCTTACATTTGCAAGTTGAATAGCTTAAAAAAGGGACACATCAAATTATTTTTTTAAAGGAAAAAAGTGACCTATCTTTACAGACCATCCAGGAAATCCTAGACAGTTGTATAAAAATATTCATAGAAGCCACAGTTACAGATGAAAACACCCACCTGCCATGCCAATAAGTTTGTTGTAATACTTTATAATTGCTTAAAGTTGGACATAAAACACTGCACAAAACATTTCTAAGCAAAAAAACATAACTATTTGGTCTTAAAACACCCAAAATTTAACAATTTACTAAACTAAATGGCCATTATCAATGACAGACAAAACTCAGTCTCAAACACTGGATCCAGCTGGATATCATAGCTATCTAAAACAACTTAAAAGGTAACAAAAACTTGATTCCATCTCACCCAATTGCTCCATGCTCTTCCACCTGGGGCTCAGACACTGGCCTCGACCTGGCCTCCCATCAAGGATAATAGAAAAAATTGGAGTCTGGCTCAACAGGACTGGATTTTTCTTTTCTTTTTCTTTTTTAAAATAAAATAAAGTGCGTACAAAAGAAAATTTTCATGGTCGACATGACCCAGTCGACTCATGAGTAAGACTGCTTAGTGCAGTTAAAATGTGTTGACTGGGTTATTTCAAACTAAAAAGGCACGCCATGATGCATTTTCTAATATATTTAACATAGATATCCCAACCTGATAGTGTATAGCAAAATTATGCTCACTGCTATCCAACGGACCTACGGACGGTAAATTATGATTGATAATGAATAAAAATTTATGGAGAACATAGTAGACTGTTTGGCCACAGTGTGGCACAAAGACCAAACATAGTTTGCACAAATTATTTGTGTACCTCCCCAATCTCATGACAAAAAAAATCAAGGATTTAAGACCCTCTCTTTAACTTCTTAAACACAAGCGCTGTACATGTGCGGTTCTTGCCAGTAGCGGTTGTTTGGAATGGGCTCAGTAGCTGAGCCTGCTCCATTTCTGGCAGATGATGGCTGTGTTATTTAGTTATCATATGCCTCTAACAGCAGAGAGTGGAACTGAGCTCTATTCGCTGCTTTCAACCTTTTAAACACTACTGTCAATCTCTTTTTTTGGTCTTTGAACATTGTAAAAACACGTCAGTTCACCACACAAAAAGTAATCCCTTACACTGCTCCATCAACTGAAAAATAAAGATGTTATAAATCTCAGAAAATGGTGTCACAAGCAAAGTTATTCTTTAACAAAACATGTCTGAATTTTTTTCATCACTCATTAAAAAAAATATGCATGTTTCGTATCGTTGTGGAAATGAAACCCCCCCCAAAACTGGGGTATTACAGTTTCACAGCACTTGGATTTTTGTCCCTGTTTTTCTGTATATCTCATTGTAAAATGAATTCTGCCAATCAAAAGTATAACTTGATTTGTGAAAAACAATAAAAGTCTTACTGTTTTTTGATTGCACGATTCTGGGTTTCAAGTGAAATATCCATATTGAGTTTGTGTATTTTGCCTGTTCATGAGTGGGTTTCTTCCTGGTACATCAGTTTCTTATCATATTCAAAAAACATGCTGAAGTTAACTGGTTTTTAGAAAAGTGACCAAATATGTATATCTGGGATAAAAAATTAGAAGGTGAGGATAATTAGGACAGGGAGGCATGGCAATCATTGTAGAGTGCTGTGGAGTATATGGGTGCTGTAAGCAACATGAAATCAATACAGTATGTCAGTCGTAAATGCAACTCATAAATATTTTTATTCACAATGTTTAGATACAGCAAACAATTTATCCTACTACAGCTTTAGAAATTAGATTTGTTTTACCAAGGCACAAGGATAAAATGTGGCCATAAAGTGCTTTCAGTATCGCTTATAGTATTAAACATGCAGAAACTTGAAGGATTCTGTCTTTGACTTTATTGTGGCATCATTGACCATTCAATCTACCCATCCCAATGAAGCACAGCAAAACTTTGTTATTTATTGTAAGTGGTAAAAGTCAAGCCAAACTGAATACTTACCTATAACTCTAATTTAAAGAAAAATGCTTACACTCAAAGAAAAAAGAGTGAATGGGAAGCAGTCATTAATCCACGAGAGTGATGAATCATAAAATACCATTCAAATAGAAGTGGTAGAAGCCATGTAATATTAAAGCACGCCCTGAGGTTTTACAGGAGACAGAAATAGAACTTGCACAGCTGCCAATGTTTTTGTGTGCTGAACTGTGTCTCTATTAGAATTAATCCTTATTATTTAATGGAACATGTATTAGAGTTAGATATTAAAAAATGTGCAAGTTTGCCTGAGGTAGACCAAAGTCAAATTGCCAGAACAGAATAATGCTTGTGTATACCAAGGACCTAAACTAAATATAGTATGTATTTCATAAGCATTATAAATACATGGACAGAAAATAGAGTTTTGAGAAGGTTTTTGTTTCTAATCTAAAATATGAAAGAAAAGTAAACGCAGCTAGTAACTGCAACAAAAACTAATAAGCTGTGCAATGGCCAGGACATTGAAGGGGTTGATCAAGAAACAATGGTTGCACAGGAATCAATGTATGTCTGGGTGGGGGGAGTCTTTTGACCTCAATTTGCACCAGAGCATGTTTTCACCTTCATGACCAGGCCAATTTTTTCAATTCCGACCAGTGTCACTTTATGGCTGGGGTCAGATATGAGAGAAACTCGCACGAGTCTCGCATGTCAACACCTAACACTGCCGCTGGCATTCGGACAGAAGTGTGCAGCTGCATGTATTTCTATACAGCCGCACACTCCAGTTCCGAGTGCCGGCGGCAGTGCCAGGTATTGACATGTGAGACTCGTGCGAGTTTCTCGCATGTCTGACCCCGGCCTATAAGGTAATAACTCTGGAATGCTTAAACGGATCCCAGTGATTCTAACATTTTTTTGTGACATATTGTACTTTATGATAGTGGTAAATTTAGGATATTTTCACAAATAAATGCAAAAACTATCAAATTTGGCAAAAATTTAGCAAATTTCAAAGTTTAGGTTTTTATGCTCACTTGTCACACATCACATTAGCTACCAAATAACATTTACCACATGTCTACTTTACATCCGAATTATTTTTAGACATCATTTTTTTTGTTAGGAAGTAAGAAGGGTTAAAAGTTTATCAGCAATTTCTCATTTTCTCAAATTACAAAAACAGTTTTTTTACAGACCACATCATGTTTGAAGTGACTTTAAGGGGCCTTTATGACAGAAAATACACAAAAGTGAAAATTTTAAAAACTGCATCCCTCAAACTGCTCAAAACCAAATACAAGAAGTGAAGCAACCTTTAAGGTGTTTCACATGAATTAAAGAGATGTGAAAGGACTCTAGAGCCAAATTTTGCATTTTCACAAGAGTAACAGGAGAAAATTCACCATAAAATTTGCTGAACAATTTATCCTGAATACGCCGATACCCCATATGTGGAAGAGAACTACTATTTGGGTGCACAGCATGGCTCGGAAGGGAAGGAGCACCATTTGACTTTTTGAACGCAAAACTGGCTACAATCAATAGAGACATCCTGTCGCATTTGGACAGCCACTGATACTGTGTGTCTAAACAGTAGAGAACCCCCACAAGTAACCCCATTTTGGAAACTAGACCCCTCAAGGAATTTATTTAAATGTGTGGTGAGCACCTTGAAACCCCAGGTGCTTAATAGAATTTTATATAGTTGAGCAGTGAAACTAAAAAATCATTTTTTTCCCACAAAAATGTTGTTTTAGCCCAAATTTTTTTTATTTCACAAGGACAACAGGAGAAAATGGACCTCAAATTTGGTTGTGCAATTTCTCCTGAGTAAGCTGATATCCTATATGTAGTGGAAAACTTCTGTTTGGGTACACGGCAGGGTTCGGAAGGGAAGAAGCACCATTTGACTTTTGAAAGGCAAAAATGGGTGGAATCAATAGCGGATGCCATGTGGTGTTTGCAGAACCCTTGATGTGCCCAAATAGTGGAAACCTCCCTCAAGTGACCCAATTTTGGAAACTATTCTCCTTGAGGAATTCATCTGCTAGTGTAATGACTATCTTGATACCAATGGTGCCTCACAGAATTTTAAAATATTGTGACGTGAAAATGAAATCTAATGTTTTTTTCACAAATAATTTGATTTAGTCCAAATTTCTCATTTTCACAAGGCTAAAAAGAAAACTTTAACCCGACAATCAATTGTGCAATTTCTCCTGAATATGTCAATGCCCCACATGAGTTCAGAAACTATATTTCAGCCACAGTGCAAAGCTCAGAAGGGAAGGAGCGCCATATTGGAGAGCAGATTTTGCCGGAATGGTTTTTGGGTCACATGTCACATTATCAGAACCCCTGAGGTGCCAAAACAGTAGAATCCCCCTATAAGTTACTCCATTTTACAAACTACTGCCCTGAATGAATTCATCCAGTGGTGCAGTGAGCATTCTGACACCACAGCTGTTTATAGAATTTTATACCATTGAGCGGTGAAGAAAAAATAATTACATTTTTACCACTAAAATGTTGTTCAAGCTCCAGATTTTACATTTTTACATGGAAAAATAGGTAAAAGCAGCATCCTAATTTGTTGCACAATTCTGGCAATACCCCATATGTGGCTTGCAGTACTGTTTGGCAACTCAGCAGAATTGAGGAAGGAAGGAGTGTAGTAAATAGTAATAGTTTGCGGACTCCATCTGCTGAGCCACTAAGTGCCAGAACAGCAGAATACACTCTGAAGTGACCCCATTTTGTAAATTATACCCTTCTAGGGATTCATGTACTGTGCCCAACTTGTGTCCACCCTGGAAATTGTTAAGTGAGCTGTAATCGAATGTTTAATTCACTAAATAAATCACATGCTTGAATGACAAAATTGGATAAATTAATACAGTTTATAAACGTGGTTCTGTGTGGAAGATTAGTCACTGAGGCATAAGGCTAGTAATGATGGGCAACGTGAGCAATAATACCTCTCTTGGTAAATACACATCTTTTCTGGGGGTTCTTTCTTGCTTCTGTTGCTGGAATGAGTGCAACAAAATGTCAGTAAGTGAGTCTTTGGCTTATTCAGATTCTAATGGATGAGCAGGGCCAACTTTTGCAAAACCAAGATTTGGAATTACATATTCCTGATAACCAAGGAAAGTATCTGAATTTCCTGCTTTTTTTGTATAGCACAAAATAATTATATGTGGCCACCTGAAACAAGTAAATGACTAACTTTTTGTACCAGGTATATGATTTTCTTGATATTTGGTATGTGTTATGACTGCCAAAGCACATTCACATGGGTAACCTACAAACCAGGAAACAAATATCTGAACCGGACAAGTCCCTATTCAGACTAGGAAAAATCCTTCTCTGACCCTGGTCTGTCCCTGCCTGACCGCGGAAGTTGGCACCTTAAGATAATGTAATGGCGTCCATACTTGACGGCGGCTTACCCTGAATGTCCTTAGAAGCTCCTAGGATCTCTAGAATAGCAGTTGCCTAAGGAAAAAAGGAATCACACACAAAACTACTTCAACCAACACAAAGTGTATCAAAGTGAATTAATCCAACAAAGTCTATCACCAGCAGGAAACACTAGTAGGGGAAGGTATTTAACACCTTCACTCCAAAGCCTGTTTTCAACTTACTGACCAGGCCATTTATTTCAATTCTGACCACTGTCAATTCATGATTCCATAACTCTGGAATGCTTCAACCGATCCCACTGATTCTGAGGATGTTTTCTTGTGACATATTTTACTTTATGATACTGGTAAAAATTCTTTGATATGACTTGCGATTATTTGTGAAAAAATCGAAAATTTGGCAAAAAATTTAGAAAATTTAGCAATTTTTGAATTTTTAATTTTTATGCCCGAGAGATATGTCACACAAGATAGTTCATAAATAATATTTCCCACATGTATACTTTACATTAGCACAATTTTGGAACCAAAATTTTTTTTGTTAGGAAGTTATAAGGGTTAAAAGGTGACCAGTGATTTTTCTTTTTTTCAATAAAATAAAATTTACAAAGCCATTTTTTTAGGGACCACTTCACATTTGAAGTCACTTTGAGGGATCTATATGACAGAAAATACCCAAAAGTGACACGATTCTAAAAACTGAACCCCTTACGGTACTAAAAAACACATTTAGGAAGTTTATTAACCCTTCATGTGCTTCACAGAAGCTGAAGAAACGTGGATGGAAAAAATGAACATTTAACTTTTTAGTCACAAAAATGATCTTTCAGCAACAATTTTTTTATTTTCACGAGGGTAAAAGGAAAAAATGGACCACAAAAGATGTTGCGAAATTTCTCCTGAGTATATCCCATATGTGGGGGAAAACCACTGTTTCGGCACACGGCAGGGCTCGGAAGAGAAGGAGCGTCTTTTAGCTTTTTGAATGCAAAATTGTTTGGAATTGAGAGCGGACGCCAAGTCGCGTTTGAAAAGCATGGGGTACATCAGATTATAAAAGTGTGTTGTGTCAACAGGGTATAAACTTTTTTTACTTATTTGTGGATGTGTGGTACGCTTTGAAGCAATCTTTAATGGAAAGGCCAGGTTTATCAGGGCATGTTTCACAATGGTAAGTTTTGTCCTTTCGGATTCCCCTCTTGGAGCATACTCAGCACCGTGTTTGTGATCGTCCTGTCCTTGCTGTTTGGGGAACCTGTCCTGGGAAATGTTGACCTGGGACAATACGGGCACTATCAGTTTCAGAAGTACTTGGACCCTCACCTCCCTGAGTGCCAAATATTAGGGCCTTGATGACTTCCTCCTGAAACTGAAGGAAGGTCCCCGTATTGCCTGCAGATCGGAACAGCACAAAAGCATTGTACAGTGCCATCTGCACAATGTGCACGGCTAATTTTTTTTACTATACTTTGGCTTTTCGCATGGAACTGTATGGTTTGAGGACCTGATCTGAAAGATTTACACCCCCCCATGTACCAATTGTAATCCAAAATACAATATAGCTTTGGGATTGGTGTTGTGGTCCCACGATCAGTGACAATGGAGCTGTTGTCATGGTGTATGGTGTTCAAAATAAGGACATCCCTTTTATCCTTATACTTGACCACCAACATGTTGTCCCTGCATAGTCCCTGCATTCCGCCTTTTCTCAGCGTTTGCCCAGTTAGTGGCTTAGGGAGGCCTCGCTGATTTTTTCGCAGGGTGCCACATGCAATTGTACCTCTGGCAGAGAGGATCTTAAAAAGTGGGATGCTAGAGTAAATGTTATCAATGTAGAGATGATAACCCTTATCCAGCAGTGGGTGCAGCAATTCCCACACAATTTTCCCACTCACCCCCAGGATGAGGGGGGCATTCAGGGGGATTAATCTGGGTGTCCTTCCCTTTGTAGACCCTAAATCTGTGGGTGTATCCTGAGGTACTCTCGCACAGTTTGTACAGTTTTATTCCATACCTGGCCCTCTTACTGGGCAAGTATTGTCAGAATTTTAGCCTCCCTTTGAAATGAACCAGAGATTCCTAAATAGCAATGTCCCTCTGGGGTATGTATGCCTCAGCAAATTTTCTGCTGAAATGGTCAACCACTGGCCAAATTTTATACAGACGATCAAAGTTTGGATCATCTCGGGGAGGAAACTGTATATTATCACTTTAATGCAAAAATTTTTGGATTGCTTCAAATCGTGTCCTTGTCATGGCCATGCAGAATACCGGTGTACTATACAGAATATAAGAACTCCAGTATTGCCGAAGCTCTAGTTTTTATATTATGCCCATATGCAGAACAATTCCCCAAAATGTCATCATCTCTGCTGCCTTTACGGGGGTCCATCTAGCGTAAGATGACTTGGGATTTTGGGTGAAAAATTGTTGGGCATACAGGTTTGTCTGGGCCACCATAAGATTTATTATTTCATCACTGAAAAAGAATTTGAAGAAGTCAATTTCAGTGAGGCCAGAGGCGTCAAACTGGATTCCTGATTTGCCGAAGAAATCTGGAATGACCGGCTGTTAACTTTGGGGGAGCAATCCATATGGGATCAATTACTGCAGGACTTGCCTTAGTCCCAGGGTGCCTTGCTATGGGTCCTTCCTCACTAGATGAGGAGGAGGAGGAGGATGAGGAATAGAGGAATGTGGGATCTTCCTCACTGGCTGAATCCATGCCGGAAGCAAGGAAAGCGTAAGGCCTCTTTCACACATCAGTTTTTTGCAATCAGGCACAATCCGGCGAATTGTTTAAAAGACAGATCCGGCTTAGATTGTAAAAAACTGATATGCCGGATCCGTTTTTTAGCTGGATCCGTCCTGAACTTTTTTGGCCAGAAAATGAGGAGTAGTAGTAGTAGTAGTCCTTGATTTCCAGAATCCGGATCAGTCTTTTGCCGGATTACACAAAAGACTGATCCGGTACCATAGACTTCTATTCTTTCCGGCTGCCTGATGCACCGCTTCAGGCAGTTTCAGGCATTTCCGGCACAAAAAAAAAGTTACATGATGCGTCCTGTCCGGCCGCCGTAATTAAAATCTATGACGGATCTGGAAGAAAACGGACTAAACGCAATGACATGTGGCGCGATCCGGCGCTAATGCATGTCAATGAAAAAAAAAACGGATCCGGCGGAAAAAAAACGGATCCGTTTTTTTAAAAAAATGCCGGATCGCGCCTGACGGCAAAAAACTGATGTGTGAAAGAGGCCTAAGCCTCCTCTGGTGAATAGCGTCTTCTTGACGAATGGGCCATTTTTTTTTTTTTCCAAACCACGGGGATGTGTGTAAAAGTGTTACTTTTACACGTGTAATGTGTAGGGCTTATGTATAGGGTACTAGTTATTATAAAATACAGAAAAAATTAGAGAGATAAAATGTAGATGAAAAAAATGAAAAGAAAAATCAGATGTAAAAAAATAATTTTGCATAAAAAAAGATGTTCACTACACTTTTTGCAAAAGAAAAACGAATGCCACCAACAATGTGATGTGCGCTCCCCTAATGCACTCACTAAAACTTAGATGACGCAACTAATAATTTTTTTTTGCAAAAGAAAAACAAATGCCACCAACAATGTGACGTGCGCTACCCTAATGCACTCGCTAAAACTTAGATGACATGACACAGCTAATAATTTACTGTATGACACAGCTAATAATTTTTTTTGCAAAAGAAAAACTAACGCCACCAACAATGTGACGTACGCTCCCCTAATGCACTAGAAATCACCCGGCAATAGCAGATTTTTTTATGCAAAAAAACCGCTACCTTCCTACCTATAAAACTACTCTGTGCGATTTTTTTTTTTTCTAACAGATGATCGGTCATCACTAACGCTGTGACGTCGGCTATACTAACACTCTACCTCGCTGCCACTAAAACTACGCTGTACAATTTTTTTTTTCTCTCTAAAACAAGATCAGTCGTCAATGTCACTAACATTGTGACACCGGCTATGCTGCCTGTAAAACTACGCTGTACTAACTACTACTATTTTTTTTTCTAAAAAAACAATCGGTCGTCACTAACATTGTAAAGCCGGATATGCTACCTTGCTATGTCTAAAACTACGCTATACTAACTACTATTATTATTTTTTTATAAAAAAAATCAGATGTCGCTTACACTGCGATGTCCGCTACGCTAACTAGCTAAAAAAAGAAAAGTTTGGTGGCACAGTCTCTGATCATCAACGATACTGATCAGAGCGCTGCAGACACAGGAAGTGCACGAATGCTCTGCGCAGGATGCCACGCACATGAAAAAAAGCGTAAAAAAGTGCGCTAAAAATTCAATTGGAAGGGGGGAGGGAGGAGGGAGGTTACTGGAACAGGGATGGGGACTGGGAAAGGGATGGGGAGGTGCTGCTACTGCTGCTGTGATCACTGATGAGTCACACAGCAGGCAGATAGCAGCAGAGCACAGATGAACAGAGAGCAGAACGCTGAAGCAGGAGGCAGGAGATCGCCGTGGAGATCACACTGGCCACCAATGAAACTTTGAATCAAGTACACAGGGGGCAGGAGAACTGCTCTACACGCCACATCTGAGACAAAGATGGCGTGCAGAACGTTGATCTCAATTTCAGATTAACCCCTTTGGTGCTGATTGGCTAGAAACTATTGTTCATGATTGGTGCTGTGTCACACAGCACTGATGACAGCATGTCACATGCTTTTTTTTTCACTAACTTTATTGTAACATTGCTGTGATTGACTGGTCAGAGTTCACCAGCCAATCACAGTGATCGCCGATGTGGGGGGGCAGATCAGCCCCCCATGGCAATGTGCCGGGATGGTCTGCTGTTAGGGACAGCAGCCATCATAACCCAGTCACTGCACGATGCAGTGCGGTGACCGGAAATAGCAGCACTGTACTAGTACTGCGGTTTGCAGGAATGCACCTTCTGCAGAGCAGTACTAGTACGGTGCATGTCAGGAAGGAGTTAAGATATTTAAAGCTGAACCCAAAAGGTGATAGTACAGACAGAGTAAATGAAAAACACCCGTTACCCAAAATCGACAGAAACAAAGATAACAGAACTAAAACGCCCAAATAAAAGGTGTATCTGTTGTAGATCAGTGGAAAGAGATGCCGACCACAGAAACAAGGTTTCAAATCCAGAAGCATGACAGTATGGCTGTAGAACTTGGTCTGCAAGGTTCACACTCTCCCATTTATTTGTTGTAATCTTGTAATCAATGACTGACTCGGGCTTTTGCTTTGGACTAGTAGATCCTACTTCTTCAGTTACCCTTGTGGCATCTGTATGTACGAGCTGAGGATAAAAATATTTTTCTTATCCTTATACTTAAGGGTAAGAAGCTCTCCATTGCATACAACCTCTGACTGCCCATTTTGGAACTATTTGTTGACCAATGATTATGGAAACTCCTGTCGTTTTTTTTAGAATGGTTCCACAAGCCCCTATGTTGAGTTCAACCAGTCTTTTAAATAGTGCTATGCTGGTGTAGTAATTGTTTACATACAGGTTATAGCGTTTTTGTAAAAATGGACTTATCAGCTCCCAAACAATTTTTTTTGGCTACCTTTCCCCTCATAAATGCAAAAAGCTGATGTGTATCCTGTTGAACTCTCACACATTGAAATGAATTGCTTGAGGTGCAGTCTTCCTTTGAATTTTACAAAGGACTCATCTATAGAAATGTTTTGTGCTGGGGTATAAAGCTTTAAGAACATTTCTGTCAACTCTTTGATAATGGGTCTGATTTTATGTAGCCTGTCATGCTCCAGGGAATTTCTGGGCAGGCATTGACTATTGTCGTTAAAATGCAGAAATCTCATAGCGGGTCCTAGGAAGAATGACAGAAAACATGGGGGTGGCTTGAACAGGGCAGCTGGACTGGTAGGACCAAATGCTCATTTTTTTATCAAGCGACATGGCTAATGTAAGTCCTAAACTTTTTTCATTTCAGTAAGATTAGTTAGAGTCCATAAATGTGACCTAGCATAATAGAATTGTGGATTCTGACTGATAGATTGGGAAGCATATATATGTATTTGAAGGACAATATGCTCTAGCAACCTATCTGTCATAAACAAATACAAAAAATTATGTAGTCCAAAATCTTCCACCTCCATATTTATATAGGAATGGCATTAAAATCAGGGATGAAGCCGAATCCAAAGCCTTCCATCTGGGAAATGTTTCATCAGGTGGCAAAGCAAATTGTACATTGGCATGCACCAATTCGCTAGTACTAGGGATATTGCTTGTACTTGGCATTGTTCCCTGACTGGGAAACATTTCTCCATTAGCACTATTTGACTCTCTTGTATTAGTACTTGCTGTTTTTGAGGATGGACCAGAATGACTGCTCATTTCTGAGCTATCACTGTGGCTAAAACTAAAGCCCTTGAAATTATCAAATTACACTTTCTTCACTGTCAGAACATAAAAGGGCATATGCCTCCTCTGCAGTTTAAAACTGATGTGCCATTTTAACTTTTTATATTTTTTATACATAAACGTACACTCTACAGTATTAGCTATATTTCACTAGAAATTATGTATATAGTATTGTGTATAGTATTTTTATGTGTACATTGGTACAAAAATGAACACATTGATTAACGCAACTAATTAATTAATGCAACTAAATGATTAATATTACTTATTAATGCAACTAATTGAATAATGTAGCTGTTTAACATAACTAATTGAATATGGTAACAAATTGATTAAAGTAACTAATTGATTACTGTTACTAATTGATTAACATAGCTGAATGACCAATCAAATAATTGATGAAACTACTAATAATTGATCGGTAAAACAATTATGCAAAGCTGCCAAAAATTGCAAGCAGGGCCATCAATACAACCTTGAGGGCACCAACTGGAGAGGCTCGTTCAAATATTAAGAAAGTCTAGTTGTGGTATTTCTATACTCATAAAGGCTGTGCACATAGTGCAAAGCCAGAAAAAAATTCTAAGGAGGGTCATGCATACACTCTTGAAGACACCAACTGGAGGGTCTCATGAAAAAATTAGGAAAGTATGGTTGTGGTACTTCTATGCTCACAAAAACGGTGCATACAGTGCAAAGTTGAAAACAAATTCAAAGGAGGACCATCCATACACCCTTAAAGGCACCAACTTGAGGGATTAAAAAAATAATTAAGAGTAGTTGTGATAGTTCTACACTCAAAGGCTCTACACACAGTGTAAAGCCAGGAAAAAATTGTAAAGAGAGTCATCCATTGACCTTTGAAGGCAACAACTGGAGGGCATCATTCAAATATTGAAGATTAAAAACACTTTATGTGCTGCTGTCTGGTGGTGTTGAAAAGTGGGAGCTAATCCAGGCTTTGTTCATTTTTTTCACAGTGAGCCTGTCAGCATTTTCTGTTGCCAAGCCAAAGCGCCTGCATGTTATGAACCCCCTTCCCCAGTGGCACTAAAAACTGGCTTAGACAAGATTCTAGCAGTAGTGCAGCCCAACACCTCCAAGGCATAGAAGGGCAGCTCATGCCACGTGTCCTGTTTTGAGATCCAATAGTTGAAGGTCACAGATGAATTAGCGAGTATGCTGGTTTTGTTGACCAGGTATTGCTTGATCAACTTTAAAAACCTTTCCCTCCTTACTAAAAAAGTGCCAAGATCCCTACAGCCAATACTTTCCTGTCTACACCATCATGATGAATCTCCATCACCTCCTCTTCCTCCTGTTCCCTCTCTTCCTTCTCATCCATTTCTTCCTCCTCAACCTCATTCCCCTCCTCAGCCCATCCATGTAAGAGAGACGGGATGAAGCTTGTGTGGATACTAGTCTCTGTTGCAATAGTAACTAGCTCCTGTTCTTCCTCTTCTTCCTCAGCCTCCACCACATTACTGTTAGCCAATCTGAGATGAGCAGATGAGATGAGGCTGGGCTGGGTATTATCTCCCTGTCTCATGTCTTCCTCAATCTTCGCCTGGTCGTCATGCAAAGCGTCATGTTTAATTGTTTGTCAGTAGTGACTGTTTAAGTAGGCACACAAGTGGGATTGTTGCTCTGATTATGGTGTCATTGCCACTCACCATCTTTGTGGAGTCCTCAAAGTCTTGGAGAACAACACAAATCTCAGTCATCCATGCCCACTCTTCAGTTGTTATGTGTGGAGACTGACTAGAATACCAATGGGTGTGTTGGAGCTGGTATTCCACAACAGACCTCTGCTGCTCACAAAGCATTGCCACTAGTGTTGAGCGATACGATACCGCAAGTATCGGGTA
>VIAB01028053.1:12806-28050 GCA_009801035.1 Oophaga pumilio
CTCGAGATTCCCCCTGTGCAGGAGTGGGAACTCGAACCCTAATAGTATGATTCAAAAGATGAAAAGAATTCCAAAGGTACTCATGTTTAGAGTTTTGAAGTGGCATTCATTGCATACAATTAGAACTTGAGATGATCAAATTGATGTGATGCAAATTAAATTTGTGTTGAATTGTCTGAAATTCTCAAGTCTTGGAGAATTTGAAGAATTTGCTATTCAACTCAAGTGAGTTACACAAAAAAAATGTCTGCATTGCTGAATATTCCATCAGCCACAGGAAACTCACATGACTTCAGACACGACCACATGGGCTTTTCCATAATGCTTTGCAGCTGTCACATCACATGATATAGAACAGCTAAACAGGAAGGTTTATAATAGCCTGTATAAAAGTAAAGGCAGGGAATGCAAAAGTATTTTATGATTATTCATGATAGTAAAATAATAATGTGTTGTACAACAGCAGCTGTGAAAAATAAAAGTGTAGTAATTTGTGAATAATACAAGGAGGGGGAGAGAGAGGGAGGGGAGGTCCCAGTCTCCAAATGTAATGTTTCTAGAAATAGTTGGATCCGCAAAATTTAAATTTGCTTGTTTGCATGAATTTTATTGGGTAAGTTGATTAACTGAGAAGTTATTTTCCACAAATGTAATGTCCCTTATCATGCTCTAGGCAGTGATGGCTAACCTTGGCACTCCAGCTGTTGTAAAACTACAACTCCCAGCATGCCCTTGCAACCTGCAGCAGTTGAGGCAGCAGTTGAGGCATGCTGGGAGTTGTAGTACTCCAACAGCTGGAGTGCCAAGGTTCGCCATCACTGCTCTAGGGTCTCTCTGGACAACAGAGCAAAGTAAACATAAGATGTAAATAATAAAGACATCACTCTCCTCTCGGTCCTTCCCGTCCTCACTGTCAACCATTCAGCACACATCTTCTTATCATCACTGATAACACTGAAATTGCTGGGCCTCTCATACTAAGCCATTACTTCCGGCACTGATAAGGATTAGACGGATTCTGCACAAGCATGCCAATGATCATGACGTTGTGATGTCACGACGTGTACTGAGGCCTAATGCCGGCATGCACAAAATTGGGATTTCAATGTAAGCGGCGGTGATAAGAAGATGTGGTGAGGTGGACCGGATGGTGATAGTGAGGAACTGGAGAGGTGAGAGTAAGGATTTTTTTTTACTTTTTGGATGGCCCTTAGAAAAATGACAGCCATGGGTCCAAATTACAAAAATACACAATTTGGCAATTGCAGTTTTTTGTAACTTTTGAAAACAAT
Organism: Oophaga pumilio; assembly: GCA_009801035.1. NCBI lineage: Eukaryota > Metazoa > Chordata > Amphibia > Anura > Dendrobatidae > Oophaga > Oophaga pumilio. Next base: position 14,099 of record VIAB01028053.1, read on the forward strand.
TCGGTTTCACTTCAAATATGTTTGTTCATCTTTTAATATGCTTCATTTAAGCAAAAAAACAACATTATTGTTTTATCTGTTCATGTATCATTATTGCAATAGTATGCTGGCTTTTCCCGATGATCTTTTGCAAAGTGCAGATGGCCAACAGTGTTCTTGTTGGAGAGAAATGGCTTTCTCTTTGCACCTATGCAACGCACACCATTGTTGTTGTTCAGTGTCCTCATAATGGTGGAGTAATGAACATTAACATTTTCTAAAGTGAAAGAGGCCTTTAATTAATTACAGATTACTTTCGGTTCCTTTGTGGCCATGGTTTCAACATTGACTGTGGCCAAGAAATGCTGTGAGTGACACCTCTAGCCGCTCTATGAGATCTTCAGTGTATCTGACCCCGAAGTTGGCCTGTCACACCTCTCCACTCCCATAGTCGTGGAGTGAATATTCATTATCTTAATGAGCGGGGCCACATGCTCACTTGGCAGGAAGAGCTGCTGGCACTGGAACGAGAAGCAGAGAGGGCACGTAGGCAAGGTAAGTAGGATTTTTTTTATTAGAACCTTGCATACAAGGATAGGGGATAAGTAGCCATGCATACAAGGATTAGGGGATAAGGAGCCATCCATACAAGGAAGGGATGGAGGAGCCATGCATACAAGGATAGGGGATACGGAGCCATGCATACAAGGACGGGACGGGGGAGCATGCATACAAGAACAGCGACAGGGGAGCCATGCATACAAGGACAAGGACCAGGGAGCCATGCATACAATGACAGGGACGGGGGAGCCATGCATACAAGGACAGGGACAGGGGAGCCATGCATACCAGGATAGGGATGAGGGGACAATGCATACCCAGCTTATACTCAAGTCAATAAGTTGACCCAGTTTTTTGTGGCAAAATTAGGTGCCTCAGCTTATACTCGGGTAGACTTATACTCAAGTATATACAGTATTTAGATATTCAAAATTGTGAGTGATTATTATCTCAGAAAAAATACACTCAACACATCATAAATCCATAAGTTGGAATTAAACTTAGTAAAATGTTTTGGTTGTCTGGCATTGCTGGATGATGTTTTTAAAAATCTATGTTTCAAACACATTTTTCTTTTGGTGGCAGTATTGCACATGGTTCATTTGATGGGTAGCAGAAGGAGGGTTCCTTTTCCCTAGACAATGTATTGGGCAGAAAAGTTAAACTGTGCTTAAGAGTCATCCAAAGTGTAGATACTATTTTGAAGATCTTATAGTATATAAATCTTTAGATAAGCAGCATAATGAATGCACAGACACAAAAACACTAAACTTATTGCCAAGTAATATATAAGCTTTAAAGCTACACTCTATTACTACATAATCTCATGCTCAACAAACATCAAAGGTTAACCTTTAATTTTTAATTTTGCTATCCAAATATTTGCCTGTTCCATTGTAACATAATGAAATATCCCTATAACTAAGAAAGACAATTCAGCAGGCAGAATTTTTATTTTTTGTAAAATGATAATTTCCATGAAATTAAACAAATTATCAGACTTGCAAATATCAGTCTGCTGGTAGAAATGGTAGAAAGAATGAAAGATAATCAAATGTTTAAAAATAAAAGTTCAATATAATTAAAATATCGCATGAAACTTTATCTTCTAGGTCATTGATTCTTTCCTTTGTTTCATTGCTTTGAAAGAAAAAAAACTAAGAACAACTTTAATAGAGAAGAATAAATCTTGTAATAAGCAAAGAAATAACTTACAATTTACTTAAAAGGTTAAAAGGAATTTATAATCAGGAAATAATATAATGCTTAAGCTAGGTTTTTATGCTAATTGCTAAATATATTATTCTATTATATTATTTTATTATTTAACGAAAAAAACATAAATAAAAAGCAAACTATATAATAACCTAGCTTTTACAAGCCTAGATATTTGTCATTTAAAATTTTATTAAAATCTATAGCAAATATTTCATTTGTGGCTTGGCGGTAAACTGGCTTCACAATAATCAATAGATGTACTACTTCTAAACAGCCTTCAAAGAGGAACTGTCACTTGCTGTTAATATGTAACTTTTTTAACCTGGTGTCTATGCTGCTGTTCTTCTGAATCAGACATTGTTTTTCTTTTATTCCTGTAATTCTTCAATCCTTAGATAGGGCCCCCTCTTCCTTTTATGTAAACTTGAACTTTTTTGCCTAGGGTTTGTGACCCTCTACTCTTCTGTGTAGGTGTCTGCATGAAAACCACACCCAGCGGGCATAAAAGACTAGATTCATGTTTTTACAGGCAAGAGGGGACATATCGCAAATACAGATAGGCACAGGAACAAAAAAATAAGCAATGTCAGATTCAGGAGAACAGCAGTAATTGCAGCAGGTAAAAAATGCATATTTATGACAATTGCCAACTCCTCAACCAGAAGCAAAAACCTCCTGCCACTATTTCAGTACTATAACTAATATGTCAGATTTACACTTACTATAAGACATGTCTATTTTCTATTATAAACAGTCATGGAAGCATCCACTTTACAGTGATACTTCTTATGTTTCCCATTGTACCGTTCTGATTGCCAGCCTTCAATCCTTACAACTAGAGATGAGCGAAATTGTTCGGAAAACTATCGCCAATCTCATATTCGGCACAAAAGTTGCACATTCGGATTCGTGTTCGGATTGCTGAGCATTTTTCTAAAAATTGGCAAAATTTGTCCAAAGTTCGGTAAATAGAGTTTCCACTAAGGGCTCTTTCATACATCAGTGTGTCCAAAGGCAGCAAAATGTTCCACATATGTGCACACTGATGACACACGGGTGACATACCAGCACCTGGGAATCTTCGTTACTGTTCGTGCTGTTCCCCAGGGCAGGATGCTGGGACAGCTCACATCACTCTCCCCTGCTCAAGCAGCAATCAGCGTAAGCAGGGAACAATGTTGAGAGATGTATTCAACTCTTAAAAGTGAGAGCAGGTGGCTGATGGGAGTATTCATCAGCCACTGCCTGCGCTATAAATAAATTATATTTCTAAAAAGTTGACCTGTATATTTGATTTCTAGCCATGCAAAACTGACAGCTGCGGAGTGCAACCCTCATCTGTCAGCTTTAGTAAGGTTGGCTACCAAGAATAGAGGGGTCCTACGTGCTTTTTTATCATAAAAAAAATTAAAAAAACGGCTCAGGGTCGCCCCCATTCTTGACAACCAGCCAACCTAAAGGTGACAGCTGGGGGCTGGTATTCTCAGGCTGGTAAGGGGACATGGATATTGCCCACCCCAGCCTAAAAATAGAAGCATGCAGCTGCCCCAGAAAAGGTGCATCTCTTAGATTCACCAGTTCTGTCACTTGCCATGGTAAACATTTTGCGGTATTATATTGCTAACTCATAAAGTATTACATCTTCTTTGGAACATTTCGGTAGTATCTAACCCTCCCAAAAAAATAAAAAAATTATCAGTATTATATTGCTCATCTATAGAGTATTACGCCTTCTTGGATAGATTTCAGGGGTATTTAGTCCTCAAATAAATCGTTCAAATATTTATTAGTATTATATTGCTCATCCATAGAGTATTACATCCCATTGGGTACATTTCAGTCGTTTCTAAATCTCAAGAAGTGTTCAAAAATGTATGGATATTATATTGCTCATCTTTAGAGTATTACATGATTGTGAATACATTTTGATGGTATATATAACACTACAAAAAAGAAGTGAGAATTTTGTCTGGATTCAATAGCTCATCCATACGGTTATATATGCTTCCTGTTATATTTTGGTGTTATATAAATTGCAAAAAAAATTGAAACATTTTTTATTGAGCCAATTACTGATCCATACAGCATTACGTGCTTTCTGTTACATTTATTTGTTATATAAAAAAAAGGGAAAGCTTGAAAAAATGTTTATGAATTCAATGATTCATCCTACACTCAAATGCAGTTCTTGTTATATTTCGCTAGTATATTAAACTCACAAAAACCCTTCCAAAACTTTTTATGAATTCAATGATTCATCTACACACTGTAATGTGGTTCATGTTACATTTCGTTGGTATTATAACCTCTAAAAAAAACTTCCAAAAATTGGAACTGTAGAACCTGCTTAGCGTGAAATTTTGTTGATTTGAAATTCAAACCAAAATTTACCTGCTACAGGTGTACACTTTCTTAATATTTTAATGAGGCCATCTAGTTTTTGCCTTCAAGGGTATATAGATGGCACTGCTTGTAATTTTTGGAAGGCTTTGCACTCTGCATAATTTTTAGGAGTGTAGGAGTACCCCAGCTATAGTTTGCTCACAATTTTTGAATGAGGCACTACAGTTAATGCCTTCAAGGGTGTATGGATAACACTGCTTGTAATTTTTGCCAGGCTTTGCACTTAGTGTATAGCTTTTATGAATCTAGAAGTACCACTACATGACAATTTGAACAGAATGTGTATGAGGCTCTCTTTTTTATCTAATACAGAGTGCAAAAGTCACTCTTACATCCATTTTCGGCAGTTCCTGCTCCTTTTAAAAATTACACTGAAATTTCCAATTTTTTACTAAAAAACTTCAATTTTGGTTTACTTAAATTATAATGTTTTTAAACATTCTTTTTAAATTTTGTCTTATACAAAAGTCATTATACAGGAAAGAATTGTTTCGTAACATTTTTTCATGTAAACTCTAATTTCTTGTCCAATGTATTATTGTCAGTCCTTAAAGTGAAGTGAAATTGTTACACGATTGTTCCCACCAGCGAGCTGGGATTCAGAGGTGCTTCCAGGTATCTTCCCCATTCTGTTCTCCTTCCATTCACTTTTTACATACATTTCAACATTTTCACTGCCCCTCAGACCTCTTTTTAGAGTCTTCCAGAAAAATGCTTACATTTCCCATGGACTGCCATTATACTCGTTACTCAATACGAGCATTCAAGCATTAGAAATAGCTCCGTTCAAGTAATGAGCATCCAGGCCTTTTAGTGCTCGCATATCTCTAGATAATAGATGTACAGTAAACAACACCAACTATATATCTCACAAATATTTATCTAGATGTCAATCTAACTCATAACTATCTGTCTGTCTGTCTATCTATATCTTTGTACATCTTTAATACTTAAACATCTGTAATTTCCTTTCTGCATTCTATTTTGGTCCATGTTACACGGACAGCTAAGGGATGTCACATTTTATATCATCTGTGTCCATGTGTGCGGTACATGTTGTTATCCGTGCTACCGGGAAGAAACAGACATGTCTACATGTGGGTAACATGGACATAAATGTGATTCACACTGACATGCTGTCCCTGTGAAAACACGGACATGTGCACAGACCCTTAAATTATAATGGCCACATGTCTAAGTGTCTCAGCTATGTGTTTAAATGGAAGCCACATATACTGGAAACAAGGATGTGTGAAGGGGGCCTAAAGCAAATTTCTGATATTTAAAACAAAACACATTTGGGCTCAGGAAAAATATTATGTGGTATCATTTGTCTAATGTTGTTTCACATGAAGGAAAATGTAATTGATTCTATGTTAAATTAACCAAATAGAGTGGAACATTTTTTTGTTTCCATCAGCTCGTACATTTCCACTTTTTTTATCAAATGTTGTTTTTACAGTATTAAAGGTAAAAAATGAATTTCTTCACCAAACAGTTCCCTGTACAGACTAGAAAAGCAAGAATTTCCAACATAAGTCAAACTTCTGAAGTATGGGACATAATTATTTTATTTGTAGCTGGTTCCAGAAGGCATAGATGAATGTGTTTATCAAGTCTTAACTGCTCTTCCCATCACATTTCCCATTAAAGGATCATTATCTGGATATGCACGTTCAATCAGTGTTTAATAATTTTGGAATATAAAAAATAAGAAAAACAAATTAGGTCACAAACAGACAAGTAAAAAATAAGCAAAAGACAAGTTACCAATCTTCACTCTTTACTCACCTACACCACCAGTAGTGCTTGACTCCCGCCATGCTTAATGTTTACTTTTGTAAAATCCAAATATGGATAGCCTACTGACAGAATAGGACATAAGTGTCCTATGTTGCTGTTTTTACTCATAACTTTTTGGGATAGATACATTTGTCCCCTTTTGTTGCATTTTTTTTGTAATGTCGCAGAGGCCAGAAAAACGTAATTCTGTCATTTCAATTTTTTTCTCGTTAGGCTGTTTACCGATCGCATTAATTTGTTTTATATTTTTGTAGTTTGGACTTTTCTAAAAGTCAAAAGGATGGTAACAACATATGATGTAACTGTGTATCGCATGTCTTGAATGGGTTAAATAAACCTGCAAGGCAGAGGATTATTGTAGCTGTTTGTGTACTATGCCTATGCAGTTCAAGCAGCAAAGTTGCTCACTTACTTTACATTGAAATGGCCACATTACACGTTTGCATGAATATTTTTTTAATGCTTGTAGCGCAATTGGCATTTGGTGAATACTGTATCTGTACCATTAATATCATAGGAGAAGAAAAGAGAGTCACTGGTGACCAAAATTCATATTATAAAAGGTAAATATTTATTGTATAACAATATATACGTAGCACATGAATAAATAACATTAAACAATGAAAGCGCATATAGAGGACATGTGCACATACAGGGAGAGAAATCACCTAGCGGTTTGGCAAATAGACAAATGTGGCAATGATGGTAAGTAAACACATTGTAGCCCACAGTATATCAAAGTATATCACATACAAGATCCCCCATAACAAGGAAGGTAAAAAAGTAACAGAGCAACAAAAGGGTACACCACAACAAAACTAAGCATGCTTCACTGAACGACAAGCGCTTATGTAGTAAGGTCAGCAGGAGTCAATGCAATGCTGGCCATATCTGATAGGAAGCCATGCTCACCAAATAAGATTGTGAAATACCGCAATAGGAGAATCACCCCATACAAAAGATGCCACCCCAACGTACGTTTCGTGGCACGCCTGCCACTTTCTCAAGGGGATAACCATATTTTGTACACAGGACCTTTAAATACCTCCCACATCCTAGTCACATGTCATGCGTTGTCAAATAGGAGAAGGTATAGCGGCGCATGCGCCGCTATACCTTCTCCTATTTGACAACGCATGACATGTGACTAGGATGTGGGAGGTATTTAAAGGTCCTTTGTACAAAATATGGTTATCCCCTTGAGAAAGTGGCAGGCGTGCCACGAAACGTACGTTGGGGTGGCATCTTTTGTATGGGGTGATTCTCCTATTGCGGTATTTCACAATCTTATTTGGTGAGCATGGCTTCCTATCAGATATGGCCAGCATTGCATTGACTCCTGCTGACCTTACTACATAAGCGCTTGTCGTTCAGTGAAGCATGCTTAGTTTTGTTGTGGTGTACCCTTTTGTAGCTCTGTTACTTTTTTACCTTCCTTGTTATGGGGGATCTTGAATATGATATACTTTGATATACTGTGGGCTACAATGTGTTTACTTACCATCATTGCCACATTTGTCTATTTGCCAAACCGCTAGGTGATTTCTCTCCCTGTATGTGCACATGTCCTCTATATGCGCTTTCATTGTTTAATGTTATTTATTCATGTGCTACGTATATATTGTTATACAATAAATATTTACCTTTTATAATATGAATTTTGGTCACCAGTGACTCTCTTTTCTTCTCCTATTATATTATATCTATATGAGTGGTGATTTTTTGGTTACACATTTGTAGTGTGACCCACATTCTCCTTATCCATGCAGCTGTATTTGATGTATCTGTACCATTGTAGCACTATGGCCGACGCCCCTGCATGGTGTCCCATTCTCCTTTCATGCACGGATGCCGGCCTACTCACATTCCTGGTCCTGTGGTGTGGTTCCATGGCATGGTGCCCCGGCATGCTCCTGCTTCCTGCTGTGGAGTGCACCACATCTCCCGGCAGCGGGACTAGTGCACACACCTTCCCTTGCTGTTAAAGGGACAGTGAGCGCATATTGCTAAATGCCCTCAGTCAGTTGCTGAGAGGCTTTTAGCATAATGTGTACACCTGCCCTTAGGGAGTCACAAAGTAACGAGTTTAGTCATTGAGTAGTGTGGTGTTCTACAAGTGCAGTTGTGAGGTCCCCTGGTCCCATTAAGCTAGTTTCCTGAACCCAAATCCCTTGTCCTATTGTGGCCAGTGTCCTGAACATGAATCCATGGTCCTGGTGTGACCAGTGTCCTGAACTCAAATCCCTCGGCCCAACGCGGCCAGTGTCTTGAACCTCATCTCTTGGTCCCAGTGAGGTCAGTTCCTGAATGTTGTTCCCTGGTCCTGGTGCAGCCAGTCTTGTTCCTGAAGTAACCTGGTCCTGGTGCAGCCAGTCCTGTTCCCGAAGTTCCCTGGTCCCAATCAGTGTCAGCGAATCTCTGCAGGTGCAGTACCAGGATCTGCCTAGGAGTGGTACCTGATGGCTACCTGCAGCCCAGTTTGTCTCCACCATCAGGAGTTCCAGTGAATGCCACATAGCAGCTTAGCTACGCTCCTTCTTGGGCAGGCCCGGTCCTGCTGAACAGTGGTCACAAATCCATTTGCGCTATTGTTGGGCGTAACAAACACCTGACCTTTATCAATGATGAGCAAGATGGGCCATCATGACAAATAAAGAACAGAGATTATTTGAATTTTCTCCTTTTGCCGTGCCATCCATGATGCATTCTTGCGTAGTTATTTCAACACTTCCACATTCTCCATAGAATATCAGCTTATGGCACTGTGCAGAAATAAATGCTGAATGGGCCATAATATTACAGTAGACCTCTATTGTCTTTTCCCATCTTCTTGTCTGTTTCCTTCCTTTGTCTACTGTATTTGCTCATAAAAAATAAGAACGCTGCAGCTGATCGGTGGCTGCTTGAAATGAGCGAACACAGATGTAAAAGTTTGTGGTTCACACCTGACAATTGTCCGGTGCTAATTTCTGAACACAGACTTCTCTCGGAAGTCCGTTGTAATGTTCAGAGATCTGAAGGAAGTTCATTGCAGAGAGAGAGAAAATTTTCCAGACCAAAAGTTTGGATACCCATTATTTTCACCAGGGTTCGGGTTCTAGTTCAAGTTCAGGTACAGTTCTGGTACCCGAACTGAACTTTTGGAATAAAGTTTGGGTCAGGTACAAGAACCTGAACTTCCACAGATCCTCTCATCCCTAGTGGTTACAGACCGGTGGGGATCTGTTGTGAATGTGCTAGAAATGAATTCTGAGCAGAAGCTCCCTCTGGTGGTTACAAACAGTACTGAACTATCCAATGAAGATTGTGAAGATTGACGATCAGGTGTTACTGACTGGTCTTATATAAGGGAGGTTCCCTCCCATCAGGGTTGCCGGTGATCAATTGTTCTGGTCTCATCTTTGATTCCTGTTCACTTGGAAGCTTGCTGTTTCGTGCCTGCATCTTCTGCTAACAGATAAGACATTTTCTTCTTTTAGTTTTTTGTGCTTGCTTTTTGCATTTTGTCCTGCACTTCTGTGGGGGTCTGCCGGGTCCCCTCCAGGGGCTTGTGCTCCTCTCAGTTTAGTTCAGCCACTGTTGTTTGTTCATTTGCCTTTTCCAGTTTTTTCAGTGGCTGCTGTTTAGTTTTGTTACACCAGAGAACTAATTTAGGTGGTAGAGGTTGTGTGATCTCAGGTGTTTTTGTAATTAGTAGAGTTGGTACTTTTCAGGGTTTTTTGGGATTGCAGTAAGTGTCCTTCCTATCCTTTTCTATTTAGGAAGTTTGGGCCCCAACGTTTGCTCATACTATTTTCTGTCTGTGTCTGTATTTCCTCTTGTCTAACCGCCATTACATGTTTGGGGGCTTTCTATGTTCTTTGAGGATCTGCTCCGGGGCAGATAGTTTTCCTCTTTCTGTCTTTAGGTGTAGTTAGCTTCTCAGGCTGTGACGAGGTGTCTAGGACCAACATAGGTACGCTCCACGGCTGCCTTTAGTTGTGGTGGTTAGTCAGGGTACTGCAATCCCATAGATTCCAACCTCTCTGGTGTATTTCCTTTTTTGCCTGCTCTCCTCAGCTACCAAATCATAACAGGGATCAGAGCATCAAGAGGAGAGCAGCAGCGACCATCTTGGAAGTGCATATAATTTTTTTTCTTGAAACACTCTGGGCCCATTGAGTTGTTGTAACGACTCCTGGAGTCGACCCTCTGGGCCGTGATACCAACCCACCCTGGGTGAGCTGACCTAGTGAGGACCACCCCCTATACATGGAGCATCAGAGGCAGACCCAGGGGGATGAAGTACCACGACTGCTGGTACCAGGTGCCCAGCTCGAAGGAGGAACGAGAAACTGAGTTTTGCAGGGTGAATACGGGGGCACGCTGGGTACAAGAGGGCGCAGAGCACGTACTCGGAAGCACGCCTGGGTACAAGAGAGTGCAGAGAGCATACTGGAAGGAATGCCTGGGTACAAGAGAGTGCAGAGTGCGTACTCTGAAGCACGCTGGGTACACGCAGGGACCTGAGTACAAAGAGCGACCATGCAGGAACCTAGCTGGCCTAGCAGTGAAGCAAAGTGATAATCAGACGCCTCCCCTAGCAGGACACAGCCTGATATACTAGTGGCTGCTGCAGGTCAGGAAGGACTTCCAGGTCAAGAGCTTCATTTAGAATAAGAGGCCAGAGACGCACACGTCCGCGGCCTAAGCCGGGAAAAGAGCGGGCACGAGTCACAGGATCCAGAGATTGATGGTGAAACCGGAAGCGAGGACATCAAGCAGTGTGCCCCTCATCCAGAGACCTGCAAGTATGCAGAAGCGAGGTGAGTAAGTCAAGGCAGCGCGGCCCGGGGTGTAACAGTTGTGAGATGTAACACATGAACAGTATGAAATTTCTGCAACATCTGCTTATCTGCTGCAATGAACAAACCTAAATTAGATTTACTGGATGGACCATATTTCAATCATAAGATGTGGCTATTTATATAATAGATAATTGTGGCTTCTTGCTCTCAGAATAATCTATACTGAATGCTGTATGGATGATTACCTTTAATAGATAATAATAGACTAGAGAATGGGTCTTCTTTGTGTTGTATGCTGAAGGAAGATTTAAGCTTTTGAAATATTAAAGTACCCTACTTTAGGAAAAACATATATCTGTTTGCACAAGCTGTACAAGTGTTATAAATAATGTGCATCACTTCAAAGTTGCAAATAGGAATTCTCTGTCAAATATTGTTCTGCTTAATAAATTCAAATAAAAAAGGTATCATGCAATTAAATACATTTTACCAAGCAATTTTTATTCCCACATGAAAGTACTGTACATTAAAGGCAAATATGTAATATAATGCAAAATTTCGGCCATTTTTTTAACATATACAGTAATTTTAGCTCAAAGACATGTAAAATAGTGGACAGAAGTCTTTAGTTAAATATATCTTTATTAACTGCATATTTCCCAACAACAGTTTCAAATTTCTTTCTTTCTACAAGATAGATCTGTGAACAAATATATTTTTACAGGTAATCATTAGAGATGAGCGAGAACTAAAAAGCTCGGATGCTCGTTACTCGAACCATGCAATTTCTTATGCTTGGATGCTCGTTTCAAGTAATGAGTATAATGGTAGTCAATGGGAAATCCAAGCATTTTTCTGGCAGACCCCACATGGAGGCCTGGGGGTCACTGAAAATGTGAGCCTACTGATATGATAGTACAAACAGGTGCCTCTCACAAACTTAGAATATCATCAAAAAGTTAATTTATTTCTATTCTACAGTACAAAAAGTGAAGCTCAAATATTATATAGAGCCATTACAAACAGAGTGATCAAGTGTTTATTTCTGTTAATATTGATGATTATGGCTTACAGCCAATGAATACCCAAAAGTCATTATCTCAGTAAATTAGAATACTTTATAACACCGGCTTGAAACATGATTTTAATGTCCAAAATGTTGGCATACTGAAATTTATGTTCAGTAAATACACTCAATACTTGGTCTGGGATCCTTTTGCATTAATTACTGCATCAATGCGGAGTGGCATGGAGGCAATCAGCCAGTGGCACCACTGAAGTGTTATGGAAGCCCAGGTTGCTTTGATAACAGCCTTCAGCTCATCTGCATTGTTTGGTCTGGTTTCTCTCATCTTCCTCTTGACAATACCGGGGTAAAGGTCAGGCAAGTTTTCTGGCCAATCAAGAGCAGTAATACTGTTGTTTTTATTCCAGGTATTGGTACTTTTGGCATTGTGGACAGGTGCCAAGTCCTACTGAAAAATGAAATTTCCATCTCCAAAAAGCTTTTCTGCAGAGGGAAGCACAAAGTGTTCTAAAATTTCCTGGTTGATGGCTGCGCTGACTTTGGTCTTGATAAAACACAGTGGACCTACACCAGCAGATGACATGGCTCCCCAAACCATCATTGATTGTGGAAACTTCAGACGAGACCACAAGCAGCTTGGATTGTGTGCCTCTCCACTCTATCTCCAGACTCTGGGGCTCTGATTTTTAAATGAAATGCAAAATTTACTTTTATCTGAAAACAACACCTTGGACGACTGAGTCAAGTTCTTTTTCTCCTTGGCGAGATAAGACGCTTCTGGCGTTGTCCATTTGTCATGATTGGCTTGACACAAGGAATTGGACACTTATACCCAATGTCCTAGATATGTCTGAGTGTGGTGGCTCTTGAAGCAATGACTCCAGCAGCAGTCCACTCCTTGTGAATCTCGCTCAAAATTTTGAATGGCCTTTTCTTAACAATCCTTTCAAAGCTGTGGTTATCCCCGTTGCTTTTGCACCTTTTTCTACCACACTTTTTCCTTCCACTCAACTTTCTATTAATATGCTTGGATACAGCACTCTGTGAACAGCCAGCTTCTTTAGCAATGACCTTTTGTGGCTTACCCTCCTTGTGGAGTGTGTCAAAGACTGCCTTCTGGACATCTGTCAAATCAGTTGTGATTGTGTAGCCTACTGAAACAGACTAAATCCCCCGTCTCACACAGTAATCTCGCTAGCGAGATCGCTGCTAAGTCACTAGTTTTGTGATGCAACAGCGATCTCCCCAGCGATATCGCTGTGTGTGACATTCAGCAACGATCAGCCCCCCTGCTGTGAATCGCTGATCGTCGCTGAATGTCCTGGACATTTTTTTGATCGCTGGTCTCTCGCTGGCCAGCACGTATCGCTGCGTGTGACAGGTGGGAGACCAGCGATCCGCTGGCAACCAAGGTACACAGCGGGTTTCCAGGCACGGGGCTGTTCCTGGAAACCCGCTGTGTACCTTGGATACGAGCGCCCTGATGCAGGGAGCTGGTAACCAAGGTACACAGCGGGTTTCCAGGCACCGCGCACCGCCTGGAAACCCGACGTGTACCTTGGCTACCAGCTCCCTGCATCAGGGCGCTGGTATTCAACGTACTGTGGGTAACTAAGGGATGTCACCCGCAGTGTCGCTGTGCTGATCGCTGCCTGAGCTGCCTGTTTGGCAGCTCAGCAGCGATCATGTAGCAACACACCAGCGATCCTGATCGTTGTCGGGATCGCTGGTGTATCGCTATGTGAGACCCGGGCTTTAGGGACATTTTTAAATGCTTAGGAAGCCTTTGCAGGTGGTTTTTGTTAAGTATTCTAATTAACAGAGATAATGACTTATGAGTTTTCATTGGCTGTAAACCATAATCATCAACATAAACAAAAATAAACACTTGAAAAAGATCACTGTTTGTAATAACTCTATATAATATATGAGTTTCACTTTTTGTAATGAAGAACTTGAAATGAATTAACTTTTTGATGATATTCTAAGTTAGCAAGAAGCACTTGTAGTGTACAGATACTACTGATAGATGCTTCATTCTTAATTGCTGATAGATACCTTCCCCACTAGTACAAAGTGCCTTGCGTCCACAATTTAATATAGTGGAACTGATACTAGATTTAGGAGATCAATAGTCACAAGTAGTGTTGAGCGATACGATACTGCAAGTATCG
>VIAB01028056.1:8316-19099 GCA_009801035.1 Oophaga pumilio
CCCATATGCTGCCCCATGTATTATGCCCTACAAGATGCTCCAGAGATTGTGCCCCATATGCTGCCCCAATTATTATGCCCCACAAGATGCTACATAGATTGTGCCCCATATGGTGCCCATGTATTATGCCCCACAAGATGCTCCATAGATTATGCCCCATATGGTGCCCATGTATTATGCCCTACAAGATGCTCCATAGATTATGCCCTATATGTTGCCCCATGTATTATGCCCCCATATGATGCTCCATAGATTGTGCCCGATATGCTGCCCCATGTATTATGCCCCACAAGATGCTCCACAGATTGTGCCCCATATGCTGCCTCATGTATTATGCCCCACAAGATGCTCCATAGATTGTGCCCCATATGCTGCCTCATGTATTATGCCCCGCCAGATGCTCCATAGATTGTGCTCCATATGCTGCCCCATGTATTATGTCCCACAAGATGCTCTTTAGATTGTGCCCCATATACTGCCCCTAGTATTATGCCCCCATATGATGCTCCATAGATTATGCCCCATATGCTGCTCATGTATTATGCCCCATATGCTGCCCCATGTACTATGCCCCACAAGATGCTCCATAGATTATGCCCCATATACTGCCCATGTATTAAGCCCCACAAGATTCTCCATAGATTATGCCCCATATGGTGCCCCATGTATTATGCCCCATATGATGTTCCATATATTGTGCCCCATATGCTGCCCCATGTATTATGCCCCACAAGATGCTCCATAGATTGTGCCCCATATGCTGCCCCTGTATTATTCCCCAATATGATGGTCCATAGATTATGCCCCATATGCTGCCCAAGTATTATGCCCCATATGCTGCCCCATGTATTATGCCCCACAAGATGCTCCATAGATTGTGGCCCATATACTGCCCCATGTATTATTCCCCCATATGGTGCTCCATAGATTATGCCCCATATGCTGCCCATGTATTATGCCCCATATGCTGCCCCATGTATTATGCCACACGAGATGCTCCATAGATTATACCCCATATGACAGTATAGGTCCCTTATGCTGCCGCTGCAAATGAAAAAAAAATTACATACTCACCTCTCGTCACTGGGGGCCAAGTGCTGGTGTCCTGAGCAGGCTGGGATACCGGCGCGATATTGGGGACAGGTGCCGGTGTCACCACTGGCTCAGGCCCTGGTACCTGCAATATTCACCTGTCCCCGGTTCACCGCTGCACGACACTGTCTTCCGGTTCCTCCGGCAGTGAATGTTAATGCAGAGGGCACAGCGCGCACTAACCACGTCATCACACCCTCTGACCTGAACATTCACAGCTAGAGGACACGAGGACACAGCGGCGCTCAGCAGTGGACCGGGGACAGGTGAATATCGCTTATACTCACCCCCTCCTGGCGCGGTCTCTGCAGCCCCTGCTCTTCTCCCACGGTCTCCGGCAGCTATGCCTAACTTCAGCGGTCACGTGGTACCGCTCATTAAACTATGTTCCAAATTATTATGCAAATTGGTTTTAAGTGTCATAGCGTTTTTTGTCTTTTTTTGGAAATGAAACTCATTAATGGTATTGTGTCTCATGGTTCTGTGGATCACAGAAATCAGTCTCAGATACCTGTGATAATTAGTTTGCCATGTGAGCCCAATAAAAGGAAAACTGGATGTTCCACACTGTTAAGCAGGCCAGAGTTTTCAAGTAAAATGGGAAAGAAAAAGGATCTCTCTGCTGCTGAAAAGCATCAAACAGTGCAATGCCTTGGTCAAGGGATGAAAACAATACATATCTCCCGAAAACTTAAGAGTGATCATCGTACTGTTAAGAGATTTGTGGCTGATTCTGAGCACAGACGTGTTCGTGCTAATAAAGGCAAAATGAGGAAGGTTTCTGCCAGGCAAGTTCATCGGATTAAGAGAGCAGCTGCTAAAAAGTCATTACAAACCAGCAAACAGATATTTGAAGCTGCTGGTGCCTCTGGAGTCCCTCAAACCACAAGGTGTGGGATCCTTCAAAGGCTTGCTGTGGTGCATAAACCTACGAATCAGCCACCCCTAAACAGTGCTCACAAGCAGAAATGGTTGCAGTGGGCCCAGACATACATGAAGACTAATTTTCAAACAGTCTTGTTTGCTGATGAGTGTTGAGCAACCCTGGATGGTCCAGATGGATGGAGTAGTGGATGGTTGGTGGATGACCACCATGTCCCAACAAGGCTGCGACTTAATCAAGGCGGTGGAAGAGTCATGTTTTGGGCCGGAATCATAGGGAAACAGCTGGTAGAGCCCTTTAAGGTTCCTGAAGGTGTGAAAATGACCTCTGCAAAGTATGTAGAGTTTCTGACTGACAACTTTCTTCCATGGCATAAAATGCAGAAATGTGCCTTCTGGAGCAAAATCATCTTCATGCATGACAATGCACCATCTCATGCTTCAAAGAATGCCTCTGAGTCATTGGCTGCTATGGGCATAAAAGGAGATAAACTCATGGTGTGGCCAGCATCTTCCCCTGACCTCAACCCTATAGAGAAACTTTGGAGTATCATCAAGCAAAATATATATGAGGGTGGGAGGCAGTTCACTTCAAAACAGCAGCTCTGGGAGGCTTCATGCAAAGAAATACAAGAGGAAACTCTCCAAAAACTCACAAGTTCAATGGATGAAAGAATTGTGAAGGTGATATCAAAGAAGGGTTCCTATGTTAACATGTAACTTGGCCTGTTAGGATGTTTTGGAGTTAAGTAGCTTTTTTGTTCCGTGAATGTGACCTCCTAATGCTGCAAATTCCACAAATGAGCATTTTCAGTTCTATAAAACAGATCAAATGTTCAGAAATTCTACTGTGCCTAATAATTTGGAACAGTGCATTTTGAGTTTTTTTTCCATTTTGGAGATTATACTGTTATCTTTGGGAGGTTTCTTCAATAAAATTCGATGTATACTCTAACGGGTGATGACTTTTATTAGACTGACTGTCATTTGCACCGACCACTTAGGAAAATCAGAGAAAAATATCATTTGAATAATGATTTGAAACATAGTGTAAAGTCATGAATATGTGACCGCTGAACACAGGCGCCGGAGACCGTGGGAGAAGAGCAGGGGCTGCAGAAACCGCGGCAAAAGGGGGTGAGTATATAGGACTGCTGCGCTCCCCCTCCCCCGCCGACCCCCTGGTATATGACTCGAGTATAAGCCGAGAGGGGCACTTTCAGCCCTAAAAAATGGGCTGAAAATCTCGGCTTATGCTCGAGTATATACGGTAGTTACAGCAGGGTTTTTGCGCATTTATTCTCTTGTAGGTTTTACATGTTTTATGGCTAATATGAACATGCGTTTATGTGCTGCACGTGTTCCAACTCAAGTTAAGCTCAATTTTTGTGTTTTTTCTTTGTATTATTGCATTCTGTGCAAGCCGGGGTATGGCCTCCCTCTCCTGAGCTGGAAATTGAATATAAGCCTTCACTAGACTGGTGTTTCACCGGCTGGGCCCAATCCTTTTGTCTGCCCTTATTCACAAACTGATGTTAACATTGACACATGGTAAGGTTTTTAATATTAGACAGTGTAGAACTGTCCCTATCAGAGTTACCTTGTCGTGGTGGGATGGCTTTTATGCTTTTTTTGATCAAAAAGAGTATCACTAAATACTCGGTATTATTTAAATGCACTTTTTGCTTTTTATTTACTAAGTTACAGCAGAGTTTTTGCACATTTTTTCTCTTGTAGGTTTTACATGTTTATATGGCCAATGTGAACATGCGTTTATGTGCTGCATGTGTTCCACCTCAAGTCAAGCTCAATTTTTGTGTTTTTTCCTTTAAATTTGTAAGTCTAGGCCCAAGAGAGTTAGGTCTGTTAGTGAAGTTCCCCATCTGAAGAGGTCACATTGTCACGTCCAGATGGGCTCACACAATTTGAAAATATAAACACTTTGATCCTCATGTATAGTCTGTTTAATAGTAATGCAGTTTAAATTTCACATATTAAATGTTTGCATATAAATTACGGCAACATCTGTTTGTTTGCTATAACTGTATACCTAAATTAATATATTATGGGACAGCTGATACTTTTTTCTTTATTTTACAAATGGTAACAGAAGAACACAAAGGCATTATCCTCTATAAATCCTGTCATGTAGTAGTACACAATTTCCATTAACTGACTACAGAAAGTAACTTTGTAGAAATCTTAATAGCTCAAAAGGTGGAAAAATACCCAATATTGTTTCAAAAGTGAGAGAGGTTGCAGCAAAAAAGGAAGACTTCAGCAAGCATTTTTAATTTAGAAACTGTTGTTATGGGCTCATTTGGTGAGGTGAATTTGCAAAGCCATAGCTTAGGGTGAACAGCATGGACCAGAGGCATTAGTGCAATGTTGCTGGATAAGCTGGAGGGCGCATGGACTGTCAAGGACTAGTAGAGCTGGAAATGCCGGTTGCTTCAGCAGAGCAGAAGACAGGGCAGGTACCATCTAAAGAAAAGTCAAATGTGCAGATAGCATCTTGCAGCACTAGAGACAAGAAGACTGGTACTTTAATACAGAGCGGAGTGTGCAAACTGTATACCGGATTTAATTTAGCAGCAAGCAGCTTGGAGTAGCAGAGCCAAATGTGCAAACAGAACCCAGCAACAGTAGAGTTGAGTCAGTCGACAAGAAGAGTTAGATTTGAACACAGCAATTTGGTACCAAAACTGCCAAGTTGAGAGCAAACACCTAGCAGCAGCAGAGTTGGATGTGCATACAGTAAGTTGGAAAATCAGATCTGAGATGTCAGCAAAGCAGTTTGATTTGGTAAAGAATGATTTATCAGAAAGTACTCTAATATAGCTGCAGCAGTATTAAGCTATAGCAGACCTGGAATATATAAGTGATGCGCCACATGAGCGGGCCTTAAGAGGCCTAGGGGAATGATGACAAAGTGCAAAAAAGCAAAGGGAGCCAACCGCACTGGAGGGAACGTGTGGAATGGCACTGGAGCCAGGGCAGGTAAATAACAACATACATTATATTGACAACGATGCGGAAAAATACCAGCACTTGTGCCCTAACATTTTTTATTCCTACTTTGAGCCATTAACGCATAAGGCTAAGTTCCGCGGCAATCCCGCACTTCTCTGCCACCGGAAATACGCATTTTTGGTATGCATATTCCCGCCAGAAACTAGCGTTTTGCAAGTGTAATTAGCTTGCAGAATGCTAGCGTTTTCCTAGCGATCGGTAGCATCGCTTGGAAAACTGATTGACAGGTTGGTCACACGAGTCAAACATAGTGTTTGACAAGTGTGAGCAACTTTTTACTATTGATGCCGCCTATGCCGTATCAATAGTAAAAAGATCTAATGTAAAAATAGTAAAAAAATAAATAAATCGTGATATTCTCACCTTCCGGCGGCCCCCGCAACCTTCCCGCCTCTCAGCGACGCTCCCTGCAACTCCCGTTCCCAAGGATGCATTGCGACAGACCCCAGATGATGTAGCATCACGCGAGACCGCTACGTCATCTGGAGTGATTCTGAAAAATGCATTACTGGGAACGGGAGCGTCGCTGAGAGGCGGGAAGGCTGCGGGGGCTGCCGGAAGGTGAGAATATCATTATTTTTTATTTTAATTATTGTTTTACCAGGGATATGGTACCCAGGACCTGGAGGAGAGTCTCCTCTCCTCCGGACCCTGGGTACCATCCGCACATGAACTGCTTACATTGCGCATGGTGGGCATAGCCACATGCGGAAAGTAAGCGGTTCAATGCATTCCTATGGCAGCGATTCTGTCGAGATTACGCGAAATTAATGAACATGTTGCTTTTTTTTCCGCGAACCATTTTTTTCGCGGAAAAAAACGCTGCATGTGCACAAAAATTGCGGAATCCATTTAAATGAATAGGATGCTTAATGCTTGCTTTTTTTTTTCGCGTTTTTGCCACGGGAAAAAAAAGCGAAAAAAACGCGAAAATTCCTGACTTGTGCACTTAGCCTAACAGCTACTTTTTGACACTATGCAGATTATGCATATCTTTTTTAGGGAAAAGAAAAAAACCTAATCAACATTTTCAGCTCTGATTATGTCTCTGACTGGTATATCTTAGTAGGATTTTTGGGTATAGGATATTGATTGCCAATCCTCAGAAAAAGTTATCAATATGACGATGATCCAACACCCGTTACCCCACCAATGAGCTGTTTTTAGCTTTGTAAGTAAATATTGAAGACTAGATGGAGGCCCGATGCTATCGCATCGGGAGGGCTGTAATGTCACGATGGGGGCAGGCTTTGCAGCATTGATAATCTCTTCCCATTTGCTCACCCACCTATCCACTCTCTCTTTCCCCATGTGTTGACTTCTCCCGTCTGTGCTCTCTTCTTTGACCTGTCTACCCCATGTGCTATCCCCCTTGTCTACTGTCTCTCTTCTTCCTGTGCTGTGTTCCCCCCTCATGTGCTGTCCTGTTTGAGCTGTCTCCCCCCTGTGATCTGTCTCTATCACCCCTGTTTCTGACCATGTACAGAACATACCACAGCTCCTTGGCAGGGGAGGAAGCATAAGACAATACTGACATTACAGCATGAGATCGCAGAGGATACACTTTGTGAGGTATAATGTTGTTTTAAAAACAGTCAGTGAAATATTTTACCTCACAAAATGAATCCTCTGTGATCCTGTGATCCCCTGCTGTAATATCAGTATTGTCTTTTGCTTCCTCCCCTGCCCAGGAGATGTAACATAATAACATAGTAACATAGTTATTAAGGTTGAAAGAAGACTTTAAGTCCATCTAGTTAAACCCATATCCTATCCTAACCGGCCCTAACATGTTGATCCAGAGGAACGCAAAAAAAAACCTATGTGGCAAACAGTAAGCTTCACATTGGTGAAAAAAAAAATTCCTTCCCGACTCCACATACGGCAATCAGACTAGCTCCCTGGATCAATGCAATATCTAGGAAACTAGTGTATATAACCTGTAATATTATAGTTTTCAAGAAAGGTATCCAGGCTTTTCTTAAATTTTAGTAGGGAATCACTCATTACAACATCATACGGCAGAGAGTTCCATAGTCTCACTGCTCTTACAGTAAAGAACCTGTGTCTATGCTTTAACCTTCTTTCCTCCAGACATAGAGGATGCCCCCTTGTCCCCGTCACAGGTCTAAGAGTAAAAAGATCATTAGAAAGGTCTTTGTACTGTCCCCTCATATATTTATACATTGTAATAAGATCACCCTTAAGCCTTCGTTTTTCAAAACTAAATAACCCCAAGTGTAATAACCTGTCTTGGTATTGCAGACCCCCCAGTTCTCTAATAAACTTGGTCGCTCTTCTCTGCACCCGTTCCAGTTCAGCTATGTTTTTCTTATACACTGGAGACCAGTATTCTAAGTGTGGTATGCTCCGTACATAGTCAGACACAGGCAATTTTTTAAATGAACTTTCGTTCGTGGGAGAACCCCTTTATTGTGACCTACTTCCTCTGCCTGTAGACACATCACGCATCTGCCTTCTGGATCAGCCGAATGACTCTCTGCACCTGCGTGGAATTCACACAGGCACAGTGTGTCAGTATTCCGCTGGTGGTACCGTGCAAGAGGATGCGTGAGTGTGAGTGAGTGTCTGAGTGTGTGAGTGAGTGTGTGAGTGTGTGAATGTGAGAGTGTGTGTTAGGGATCGAGTTCCCACTGCTGCACAGGGGGAATCTTGAGCCATCCCCGCTGCGGTCCCCCAACCGTCTCCGGCCGCAGTGGAGCCTGCTCAGCAGAGACGTTGATTTCAGCATCTCACCCAGTCTAATACTGTGCAGAGGATGACTGCTGCCTCCCCAGGTCCTGCCATTGTAACCAGGGCAGGTCAGCAGCAAGCAGACGTAGTTGGGACTGTCAGTCCTGTGTGTTCCCCTCTGAGCATGCTCAGGGTAAGATCTCTCATAGGAGATCAGGGGTTACATGGTCGGGTACTACAGCGACTCCCATTGGTCCTCCAGGAAGGTCTTGAAGCTGCTTTAGCTCTGGAGCAGCTTTCCCATTTGCCCTTTTCTGGAAGGTCCTGTAGCTGCTACCATAAAAGGTGTGCATGACCGCACGGCCGTGCGCTAGTATCAAATCTGTTACGTGCTTGCGCCAGTGTGGTCATGTATGCATGTGGTTAGGTCCGGCTGAAATAAGCCCCTAGAAAACCGGCACCTCCGGTGAGGAGTTTTGTATGTATGTGTTCAGGGCTCGGCTGAAAATGCCATTAGAATACCGGCTACTCCGATGAGGAGATTATTGCTTGTGTTCTGATTGCATGACCACAGACTGCAATCCGCTTAGCAGTCATCTGTGTCCCCTGTGAGTCTGACAGGACACAGTCTTTGTCATAGCGGCTCTGTAAATTAACAGAGTCCGCTTATATCGCCATATAGCGCTACAGCATTTTAGCTAGCGACTCTGTGGAATAACAGAGTTCGCCCATACCGCCATATAGTGCTACGGCGTTTACATCTGCGACTCTGCGGAATAACAGAGTTCGCTTATACTGCCTATCTGCTCCATCTTACTAGCAGCAGGCTCTGCCTGCACGGTGGACCCCGGGCTGCGAATTTCCTCTCCTTAATATCTATTAGGTGTGTTCCGCAGGCCCTTAACAGTGTGTGTGAGTGAGTGGATGAGTATGAGTGTGTGAGTTTGAATGTGTGAGTGTGAGTGTGTAAGTGTGTGAGTGTGTATGTGTTTATGGTGGATACGGCGTATAGAGTGTGTGTGTTTGTGTGTGGTGCGATGGTGTTCCGCTTGTGGTACCGCGCAATAGGATGGTACCAGCAGCAGTTTCCATATTGAGACACCCATCACTTGAGTTTCCCATTATGGCGGTTGGTGAACTTCCTCCGCTTGGAATTCTGGGATACGGTGACATCTGGACAGAACATTAAATGAAAACATTACAAGGCAATTATATAAATAGATGTAAATATTGAATAGAGCAGCACAGCACTGCCTCCACTGTAAAAGGATTTGATCTTCAGCACCCAGCAGCACCCTATCTTTTACACATTGGAGGTACAACTATCTCCTTCATGATACATCAACAATTATCCTATATATGTGGCCACAAAGCAAAAAAGGCATAAATACTCCAAAAAGCAAAACCTTACACAGGGCCAAAGTATTATTAAAATTAATAAATATTATTTAATGAAAATGTAAAAGCAATAAGTAAATGAGAAAACCATTAGTACAGACACAAGGTGGGTATACACGGAAACAATTTAAAATAGATATATGCTCCTCACATGTAAGGTTGGTATGGACCTCATTTATACAGATAATAATACAGACATTCAATATTGTCCAACAAAATGGGGAAAAATTAGAATGGCAAAAGTTAACTCTCATTACGGTTGTCAATTTAACAGAGAACACTGTCTTAATAATCAGAAATGCATACAGGGATATCCAACAGAACCGCAGTCACACGTTTTGTCATATATGTAAGACAAATTTGCCGCAATCACATCAAATATCTAGAATATATAATGATACTCATAGTGTTATGGCTCTAGTTCTGCCATAGATCCCAAGAGCACATGTCCATCTCGTAGAGACAACATGGGGGAGAAAAAGATACCATCAAATACATATGTAATTACCTCACTAGTTGCTTTGGGGACCCACCACACCCGACGTGCATTTTGCACCAAAATGCTTCATCCAGGAGTAGTTGGATACTGGCTAGGTATAGTATTTACAGTGTCAACAACCAATAAGAGCATAGATAGAGCAGATGTCCTAAACATACCTAATTACTGCCTCTTACCGTGACTGCTGGTGTACTTGCAGTGATTATGCCTTTACCATGGTGAACAGACACATGGCCAAGTGAGGAGGATGTAAAATTGCATCACTTCCTGTTACTGTAGTCAACATTGTAATGGTATATTAGCAGGTGAATGGACGGAGGGAATTCAGCGTCGCATTACTTCATGGTGCAGAGACGACACTGTTGTCATATTGTGTTGTCCCAAGATAATATGAATCCAATGTAGTGTAACGTCAGTTCCTGGTTACCAAGAGAACTGGTAACAGATTACTGCCCTGTTTGTTAGGAAATCCCAAAGAGGTAAATGACGCGCACTCTGCTTATATAGTTAGGTGCAGGCTGAACTTGGACCAAGTCCAGAAGTCATTACCAAGAAAACCACCACAGACGGCGCCAGACCATACACAGTACCAAGCCCCAGCTGGAACTTCTGTTTTTTATTTGTCTAGTACAACTTATTGGTGACTTTCTCTACTTCTTAAGTGAGGTTTGATAAAGACCCGGAACTGCGTTGAAATGTTACCTCGTTTCCCTCGCTACCTCGATAATTTTCCTGTGGTGAAATTCTATTGTAATAAATAAAGTCCAGCTCACCAGTATAACATCCCAGGTATCGGAGCACGGAACCATTGTGTCAGACGTATAACATGGCAAAATGAAGAAAAAAATCCAGCTCCATGATAAAGTGAAAAAATAGATCTTTATTCACTTGATATATCAAGCATAGAGGATAAGGGTTCATGACTAAGGGTGCTGCGACACCAGAGACGCGTTGATAACGCATTTTTTGCTGCTATCTATGCTGATTTTTTTTATCCTCTATGCTTGATATATCAAGTGAATAAAGATCTACTTTTTCACTTTATGGTGGAGCTGAATTTTTTTTTAATTTTGCCATGAAATTATATTGTACACAAAATAAACTCTAGTGTTTCTATCTGCAAATTATAGCAAATTTTTATTCACATGTATTCAGGCTGTCTAGCAGCCGCAAATAATGCAGCTG
>VIAB01028058.1:18583-33265 GCA_009801035.1 Oophaga pumilio
TGCCTCATTATAGTGAGTGCCTCCCTTGGGGGTTTCATCTGAATCACGTCACTTGATGATTTAAATAGAAACTCCAATGTAAATGCTCAGTGTAGAGTGCTGGATAACTGGAAAAGCTTCAACTCAATCCGCAAAAAATCAAGCCCCCACTCAGTTCTGTCATCTGTTAACGGAAATATAGGAGGCTTCCACATTACTAGTAGTATAAAGGCTCTGGAAAAGCTAAATGGCTCCTCGCCACTCAAAAGAAATCCAGCAAATTCTGCTCTCCCAAATTCAAATGCTCCCCTCCTTTCTGAGCGCCAGTGTGCCTAAACCACATATATTGTCCGCATGTTTGGCATTTCTGAAGCGATGAGAGCCCGGCTAACTTACGGGTGCATGTCTTCAGAAGCATGAGCTAGGCATAACGTACTGGTCTCTACAGCTCACTGGTCACTACAGCTCACTGGTCACTGGTCACTGGTCACTACAATGGCAACATTCATTGCTGGTTGTAAAAAAAAATCCTATTATCCCTTAGAAAAATTAAAAACTTGGGGCTAAAACAACATTTTAGTGGTAAAAAATGTAATTTATTCTTCCTTCACTGCCCAAAGGTAAACAATTCTGTGAGGCACATGTGCTATCAATATAATCACTGCACCCCTAGATGAATTCATTGGGTAGTATAGTTTGTAAAATGAGTTCACATACAGGGGGTTTCTGTTGTTCTGGCATCTCAGGGGCTCTGCCAATGTGACATAGCACCTTCAAACCATTCCAGCAAAATGTGAACTACTATGTAACTATGTCTAAAGTAAATTTTTTGTGAAAAAAAGCAAATGTTAATTTTTTTGTCAAAAATTCCTGTGAAGCACCTGAAGGGTTAATAAACTTATTGAAAGTGGTTTTGAGCACCTTTTGAGGTAAAGTTTTTAGAATGGTGTCACTTTTGGTATTTTCTATCATATGGAACCCTCAAAGTCAAATGTGAGGTGGTCCATAAAAAAAAATTGTTTTGTAAATTTTGAGGGAAAAAGGAGAAGTCACTGGTCAACTTTTAACCCTTATAACTTAAAAAAAACAATATTTTGTTTAAAAAACTGTGCTGATGTAAAGTAGACATGAGGGAAATGTTATTTACTAGCTATTTTTTGTGACACACCCGTCTGACTTAAGGGCATAAGAATTCAAAGTTTGAAAATTGCTAAATTTTCACCAAATTTCCATTTTTTTCATAAATAAACGTCATAGAAGGCAAGCGCTGAAACGCGCATAGGGGACCTGGCTTACACTTAAGGTAACAATGAAATTCCTACCTCCTTTTACTCCCATTGCACATACATTGCACCCATTATGTTCACATGCTTGTACATTTGCACCTTATTACCTATTCATGTTCTACTAACAGCATTTCTTGTGTCTTTACACTACTATTACTATATTTACTTGGTGTTCATGTATGTATTTATATTATATTCACTTACTACAATTAAGATGCTATTTCACTTGTACCCTTCTATGACTATGCAAGCTGTCTTTTTTTTGGGTTTATGTAACTTGTTTTGTATAAATTATTCGGAGATAATACTATTACCGGTATTAGTCTTTAATTGATTATTTGACTTATATACCTTTTCTGTAACTTGTGCCATCACCTGGTTCAGCTGTTTTTTTCTTATGTTTTTATATATTATTCCTAATAAAATCCTGCATTTGATATCATTATTTTTTTTTGGGTATGGTCTATTTTTGCAACATGTTTCTATATGATCCAGTCATGTGGTACGCTCACTGTTTGGATTCTCCAGTGTTGCCCATGCAAGTGGGCAGTGCGATTTGCATAATTGCAGTCACATGCCAGATAGATGTGCTCAGTCTCTCTCAATAGAAGTGCACTGAGAGAGGATGATCACCTATAGTTGGAAAGTGAGCAGAAGTATGCAAATCACGTACATATGATCATGTGACAGCCCACTCACATTGGCGACATCAGAAAATCCTGACAGTGGTCGCACCCACATGCTGTCAAAATTCATAAGTCTGCAGTCACAAAGAGTAACTGCAGATTTTTATCCCAAGCCTGGAGAACCCCTTTATGATGTATTTTCCATGAAGGGTGCTATTGTTTTTCTGTGCCGTAGTTCCTAACATTTGAAACAAAAAAATAAAGTGGGTTCAAGGACCATACAATAGACGTAGTTGGAAGGTTCCTTCAGAAAAGTAGCTAGCTAAATAAAATGACATGTCAGAGAAGAACAAATCGATATGGAGGACCATGTGGCGCCTTGTGAACCTCCTTCTACCTTCCGGCATCCCCAACTCCTCTTATTATTAGCTGGCCTGGTGAAACATCATAGCTTCTGTGTGATACACATATATACAACAATATTAAGGCATGGCTAATCATAAGATTTGCTGAGGAATACTGGCAAATAGAAAGTGGTACCCAGGGCCCCCCATTAGGAAGCAGGGCTGGGCAGAGATTGCTAAATGTTCACTTATTGTGTGGAATTCTCTATCTGTTGTTAATTGTACATCTACGTTTGTGTCCTATGACATCAAGTTGTAATAAGTCATATTGTAGCATTGTCATGTAAAACAGTTCATTATTCTTATGCCTTCTGCGTGCTTCAGTGTTTTACTGGAATAACCACTAGTACTTCACGGAATATAATGAATTCCTTATACATCTAGTCATCAATGAACTGTTGTGTCCACAAGGTCAACCCCTCCATGTAAAGTTCACTGCCGTGAAGAGACGTGCAGTGTAAATTGATACATTCTTGCATTTATTGGCTATAGATATGACATTTTTCTAGGGACCCTTCCAATAATCTCATGTCGTGTCTGATGGTGGTCCTCTTTTACATTTTCTGCACATACATGATCTTGGGAAATCTATGATGGAAGATTCATTTAGGTGGAAGACCTTCACAATATACAATACCACAATATCCAGACTCATGTTATAACGTGTGCAAAGTGAGAGTCACTTCGGCACTACGTATCACTCCTTGTGTACACATATGAATACAAGAGAAACATAGGAGTTTTTACAAGAATATAAAATACTTTATTGCAACAATCCCATAAATTAAAAAACACATAACAGTAGAAGAGTGTTTTATACTGAACACCAAGATAATAGCACTCAGTACACACTTTATGAAAAAAGTCTCACAATGTACAAAGTCCACAAAATGGTGAGCAGTAACCCTAATCCCAATAATGTCTCAAGCCACACCACATCATATAAATTAATAACAGGTGTTTCCACAGTAAAGGTTAATTAAAGCCATAAGGCTGAGTTGAAAAACGTAATCCCACATGTTCACATATGATAGTAACAATAAAATTCAATCAAGTTCACTCATTGTAAAACAACAGGGGGAGAAAAAGATGCAGGGGTAAAGGGGTAAGCTCTCCGTGTACTGAAGTGCATAGCTGAACGTTCAGTTTACGCCATTTGCATATAATTTAATGCTGTACTAGAGCCCTATCTTACTAGAGACCTACTCTTCGACACACCTGTCGGCGTCTTCACCTTTTATCGCCGCTCCTGTCAGACTCCGGCAGTTTGTGATTTGCTGGATTGCTCCAGTGTTTCATGGATCGAGCTGGAGGTCACTCTTCAATGCACGTCTATGAGAGCCTCGTCCTGGCCTTGTTCTGGCTTTCATTGACTTATATTGAGAGCTTGCGATGTAGCTTCTGTGTTCCGGCCAGTCAGAAGCTGTGGTCACAAGATGGCACCTGGGGACTGGAGTGGCATTGAAAAAATGTGAAGACGCCGGAGGTTGATTATAAGACGGGGGGTCAGGGACCTTACATTAGAAACATTACTCCAGAGAGTGGAGCTTTAATTGTCCCTCAATTAAATTTACCCTGCAGCCTATGTATCTTTTAGGCTAAATTAAAGTAAAACTTGGAGTCCTATGCACCAATGATGTATTTCTGTAGTATTTTGGTTCTACCGCTAGCCAAGTCGATCCAAATAGTTGTAAATCAACAAAATCTAAGGCATCAGATACTCTGTTTCCTATTGGAAAAATATGACTTTTATTTCATCCTTTAAACTACATAAAATGTTATATGTTTTATTGGATGAAATAAAAGTTACCGTATATTTTCCAATATGAAGACACAGTATCTAATACCTCGGATTTTGTTGATATATATCTTTTAAGCCAAGTTCACACTACTGAATACAAAAATGTGTGACTTTCATCCAGGAAAAACACATGATTTTTTATCTATATTGTCATCTATGGCATCTGTTTTTATACATCAGCAGTTCATAAAATTTACAAAATCAAACACATTTTCCTATGGTAAGAATTGCAATGCATCTGTAAAAATTGGATGTTGATCCATACGGGATCCAATTTTTTTTTTTTTTTTGCACAACCATAGAACTTGTATAGGTAAATCTCATCTGAATTGCATAGCTGAGGACATTTTGTCCTTGTGAAAGAAAATGAAAGCTGAACAGCCTGAATTACATTGATCTGTTTGGATGAGAGAAAATGTTATCTGAGCATGCTCGGGTGCTAACTGAGTGTCTTCGACGTGCTCGAATAATATGTTCTAGTCCCCGTGCCTGCATGTCTCACGGCTGTTAGACAGTCGCAACACATGTAGGGATTGTCTAACAAACAGGCTATCCATGCATGTGTTGCTGCTGTCGAACAGGCGCAGGGACTCAAACATATTTTTCGAGCATGCCGAAGTAACTCGGTTAGCACCCGAGCATGCTCTGATAACACTTTATCCGAGAACGTTCGCTCATCACTATTAGATAGTAAAATCCACAAGGGACAAGGTCAGACTGAGTTCTCTAACCAAATCTGCAGACAGATACTGCTCTATAAATATTGGTCTATAAATGTCAGTACTATATGCCGTTAACCACATGTTCTTGTCCTTTTATCCATAGATTACAGCAATACAAGCTTTTACCTGCAGATGTCCGTGCTTCACACATTACAGCGCTACCTCTGTTCACTACCTTTCACCTCTTCCAATGACATTTGAGATTTGCTGAAGTGATCTTTTCCATTTCAGTCTTCTGTGAACTGTTCAAAGATTTAGATAATTGGCATTGTCTTTACCCTCGCCATTAGTTAATGTTCCTTTTGTTGTTTTCCAGTTGATGACACAGCTTGATGACATCAGCCTCTGGCTATTGGACTTGATGTCCGGGAGGCAACGTTGGCCAAAGATGAAATTGAATTCTTTGTGAATCACAACATCTTAAGTAGGGATTTGGAAATGTCAGAGTTAGTATATGCACCAATGCATGTTTTAAGTGCGGGACAAATTTAAGTTTATCACAAAGATTAAAAAAGAAAAGTGGTTTTAAAGTGGAATAGAGCATAGGTAGTAACTAAAAGTTTCACAGAGGACCTAAATTACAATATCTAAAAAATAAATCTTCAGACAGGCTTCTTTTAATAAATAAATTAATATTTTGAATATTTTTCACTTCTTTTAGTTCATTAAAGGTTCCAAATTTACAAATAACTTCCTCGAACAAAGACTAGAGGGGTCTGGCTAACATACATTATGCCACCCCACAACATAATCGTGGGATTAGACCGGTGTGACGTTCCCTAGTAAGGCCTCTTCATAGTGGTGCCCACATGGTTTCAGACAATCTCTGGCTATTATTGCATCTAAGACATCGCTGAACAGGATCTACTCCCATTCCAGGCTCCTCTGCAGTTTTACTCTACACCAAGATAGTCTTTGAGAATGATGGTGTGAGGTCCTTAGCTATATGTTTCACTCTTAGCCCAATGTTGTGTGAATGTATTCTGATGGTTTGTGTAGACACTGTTTGACACCTTAGGCCACGTTCACACCATCAGTATTTGGAGAGTCTTTTACTTCAGTATTTGTAAGCCAAAACCAGGAGTGGGACAATCAGAGGAAAAGTATAATAGAAACACGTCACCACTTCTATATTTATCACCCATCACCCACTCCTGGTTTTTGCTTACAAATACTGATGTAAAATACTGACCAAATACTGAACGTGTGATCATGCCCTTAGACTTGGTATGTTCTGTCTAATTTAATTTGCAGTGAATAATGGATCAATCATGGAACCAGTTGTATAACTGAATGGGGTTAAGGTTTAATAAGCAAAAAAGTAATGCCATTAATGCAAGTCCTTACATATAAAAGTTACAATGAGCTGCTGAAGACTAATTACTTTTACAGTATTAGTGTAGTGTAGTGCACTCTACTAGACAGACAGGGACATGCACTTCAGCAATTATCTGCAGCATCAGCATAGGGAATATGAAACATTACACAGTAACCATTAAAATCAATAAATCAATTATTTAATGCATGGACATGATTGGTCCTCCAGAGAGAGAAATATATATATATATTTTTTTTGCTGTGGTGGATTGTGGTGCAGGTTGTGCATCTTAGGAACTCTTAATGAATGACTAAATTTTTTTTAGAATATAATTATCTTCCAGACATTGCAACGTTGTAAATTTTTATAGTATATTCCAATACCTTATTTTGCTTTGTTGTCTCCCATACAGTGCTGTCTCAATGCTCAGTTTATGCTCTTTTACAAGTTGCTTTCATCTGCTGCTCAGTAAGATCCATGCGCTATACTCAAACAGTAAACATGATATGGTTGGCACGCTGGTGCTCGGTGGTAGTATGGATATTTAGGCAATAATGTACGAAAGATCACAACATTCCTTGGTTGCAGTGAAGAAAATTTTACTGTCAGGCTCTCCACTGAGCATCCACCACATTGCTCCCAACGGGCCGTGCTTAAGGTCCAGGAAGATTGTAACATATTGGCATCTCGTAAAGTTTGGAACCCTTGAACATAACATACTGACAAATCAATAACATTTTCTCCATTGTAATTCAAGAGTGCTGTGGTCTTTAGTACATTATATTCGAACAGTGTGTGCACAGGAATCTCTGTATCTCAGCCTCGCTGCTTCCCACCCTGATTACTCAGACAAGGGAATATCCTGATTCTGATTGTTTGAATATAGTGGATAGATCTTTCTGAGCAGCAGTTATAAGGAGCTTCCAAAGGAGCATGAACAGGGCATTGAAACAACCCTTCTGCACAATGTATGGAAGAGAAGGAAGCACAATAACATGGTGAAGTATCGCACAAAAATTCACAACTGGAGGCTAATTAAATAATAATAATAAAAATACTCCTTAAACATTACATAGCTGAAACATATTTTCATGGAGGGTTGGAAAAGTCTGTGCTAGTGAAATACTGGTAGACAGTGATAAAGATTATCTACTGGAGGTTAATTCTGCCAATACTTGGTAATAAATCCACAGAAGGAAATGTCATATATGTTAATATTTTGTTTAATAAATGATTACAGCATTAATTTGTTTGTGTTTTCTTTTGCTCAATTATTTTACCTTTATTTTTATTGATGAAATTGAGTGCTATTAAGTTCACATATCTTAAAAAGTAAAAACTTTGCATGGGATGCCTGTATGACATGTTGGATCGGTATGGTATATGAATTCTGATTGGATTGTCAGCGTACACTAAGACAGGTTTGTCAGGGCTGTGACCTATGGCTGTATGTGAAAACTGTCATTGATTTGAGTGATGTCTGTGACATATTTCTTAAATGCTGTAATGCTTATGATGATAAAAGTCTTTACTGCAGACGGCAGGGTTATACAACAGACCCAAGCTTTATGTCAGGTTTGTCGACCTCAGCTCTGCTGGATTTCTGTATCTTAGCCCATGACTTTTTGAAAGACTTTTTTTACCCTATGCTTTTTAACTACACACATTGATGAAGCGGTAAATGCAGATTCATAAGGCTAATGCTAAATCATGCCTGGAAATAATATTTAAAGGCTGATTATTATGTATTAATATAATCCATATTGCTAGGCACAGTAGTGAGCCTTTAAGCCTCCCCCTGAGATGCTTTGTGGTCTTATATGTATGCAACTTTTGCACTCTCCATTTCCTCAGCTGTCCCATTAATAGGATGAAGCTGACCACAGAATTACATGTTAGAAATGTAGACGCTAAACCACATGGAGAGAGGGAGTCGGCTGAAATGGCTGTGATTTCAACACTGATCCTGATTACTGTTAGCATTTAATGGCCACTTCCCTTGATTTCTGAATGCTTCCCAACCTATCATTACTCATTCAAAGCCAGCTTCCTCGCAAAGTGTTATTTATGTTATGGGGGAGCAATGTTATGCAAATTTATAATGACGTACAGCTGTCAGATAATCACAATGTGAGCATGTTTCTTACCACTAAATTCAATGTGGAGCATAATGGCTCATCAGACAATATTTCAATGAACACTCTATATGTATATTTAGAAAGACATATATATTCAAGCACTTTGCTTGGCTTTTTTATGCCAGCTGTTTTGCAAAATGTCTGATGCAATAACGCACACCTGCAAATCAGAAATATTTGTCTGCATGCTTATTACAGATTTCATAGATTTTTAAATCATGTTCATTCTTCCGACCGTCAGAATAAATAACTAATACTTGGATTTTTCTAGTGAAGTAGTTTAGAATGGTTTCCGGCATTTCCAGCTTCCCTTCTATAATGTTTTTTTTTATATATATATTGTCTTTGTATTCTTTCTAGTGCTATTAAACTATTTAAAGGGGATGTTCCATGACAATTCCTTTTTTTACTTTTCTAACCTACCAATTAGAAAGCCATAAAAGTTAGTTAGGTGAACGTTCCAATTTTGGGTACTCAACACTTGCTAAGAATAAGTGGCACTGAAATGCTGGATGATTCCCAGACAGTGCATCCAGAAATGGGGCAACATTGTGCTGGGTTATACCGAAGACTGAAGATTTTAGACAATAGTGGTGGTGGTCTTAGAGGTTGGACACCTAAGTTACTTTTATAACCGTTCCGATTACCAGGTTATAACAAGGATAACAAATGATTTGACAACCCATAATAATAAATGAACATACTTTAATAATATAATTTTCTTTACATTTTGTTACATCATGGGCCAATAAAAATATGATAGTATCCAGATAACCATAGAACTGGAATCGACTTTCAGCAGAAAGTGGTGGCAGTCATTTCAGCAGCAACTACTGGAGAACGATTACTGACTAATCCTTTTCTCTACTGTCCTGGAATCTAGAGAACCACAAAATGAGACATGGACAACTGTATCTTTGG
Source organism: Oophaga pumilio (assembly GCA_009801035.1). Taxonomy (NCBI): domain Eukaryota; kingdom Metazoa; phylum Chordata; class Amphibia; order Anura; family Dendrobatidae; genus Oophaga; species Oophaga pumilio. The sequence goes on from VIAB01028058.1 coordinate 27,779, forward strand.
TAGCCTTTTTGCATTGCAGGGGTTCATTGAAAAACATCAGTCCACAGGTCATGGTTTTTCATAATCTAAAGCTTCACAAAACTTAATTGCATTCCATTTTAACAAGGGCAGGCATATCCTGGGGTTTACCTGTACAGATTCATTTATTTATTTTACTAACTTATGTAGCGCCATTAATTGCACAGCGCTTTCCAGATACTGTCATCGCTGTCCCTATTGGGACTCACAATCCAAATTCCCTATCAGTATGTCTTTGCATTGCTGAAATAAACTGGAAAACCCACAGAAATACATGGCCCTCATGAGAGTGATGATGGAGACACACTAAAGTTAGCACTCTGCTCTCAGACTAATATTGTACAAGACCCCTCTGCTTTTTGTGTATACCCTTCTCCATTTCAAACTATAACAATTTGCATTTACTTTTGGTAGCATTAAAACAACAAAATATTCTTCTGTCTGTGTAAAAAAAAACGTACAGAAGGTTTGTAATTAGTGATGAGCGCACGTGCTCGTTACGCGAGTTTGCCTAGGGTGCACGGGTATGCACCGAGTATCGCGGGTGATCGAGTGAGATGTTCGAATCTAATTTCATTATTTCCTTGTTAGGACACATGCATGTCTTTGGTTTTTGAAGGAATAGGATGCAATTTTTTAATTGTTTCCATTCTGTATAGATAGTGGAATTCTGGGTTATTTATTACGTGCAGTTACTTGACGTGTCCTAAGGATTTGTGAGTAAATAATGTCAGAGTAGACTGATGCTAACATAGCAATACTGGTCATGAGAGCTATAGGAGGAAGATTTACTTTCATTACAACAAAGCAGTTTCTAGAATATTTCAGGAAAAACCTATAGATAAGCCAAACCTGAGCCCCCACCGTAAACCTTCCTTATTTAAGCCATGTTGCACATACGAGACATGTCTTTTAGTCTAGTAGATTGCAGATACGGCAGAATAAATACTGCTTGATAGCAATTACTGTCTTTGGACTCTTGGAGGGAGGTTTTCTAAATATACAGCTCTGGTAAAAATTTAAGAGACCACTGCACAGTTTTATAAAAATCAGCTTCTCCACATGTCTGACAGCCATTCCATTCCAGCGTCAGTTGAATGCCAACCAGAGTACACCTCATTCTACTTACTGTGCTTCTGATTAGGTGTCAAAAAGTGTCATGATCCGTTCCAGGGTTTAGTCCTGTCTGCCCTTGGTCCGGGCGGATCATTCAAGGGTTAACTTTGCTCTGCCTCATTCTGGGTTCAGGTTGGCTATTTAGCTCTCACACATCCTGCTAGCAGTCCATCCTTAAAATTTCTAAGACGGCAGTCCATTACAACAAGGTGAAGCAGCAGACATTGGGGACAACAAAGCTACAGACTGGCAGAGGGCAAAAACAACTCTCCACTGACCGGGATGACTGACATCTTATTCGAATGTCACTCAGCAACCACAGGATGACATCAAGTGACCTACAAAAGGAATGGCAAATGGCAGCTGGGGTGAAGTGCACGGCAAGAACAGTTCGTAACAGGCTCCTAGAGGCAGGGCTCAAGTCATGTAAAGCAAGAAAAAGCCTTTCATCAATGAGAAGCAAAGGAGAGCCAGGCTGAAGTTTGCCAAAGACCATAAGGATTGGATCATAGAGGACTGGAGTAAGGTGATTAAAAATAATGGTTTTTCCACAAAATATTGATTTCTGAACTCTTCCTGAGTTAAAACATCAGTATTGTTGTTTCTAACTGATTATGAACTTGTTTTTTTAGCATTATTTGAGGTCTGCAAGCACTGCATTTTTTTGTTATTTTGACAATTTCTCATTTTCTGAAAATAAATACAAAATTTATTGCTTGGAAATTCGGAGACATGCTGTCAGTAGTTTATAGAATAAAAGAGCAATTTACATTTTACTCAACAATATACCTATAAAAAGAGAAAAATCAGACAAACTGAAAATTTTGCAGTGGTCTCTTAATTTTTGCCAGAGCTGTATTTATGATGCATATTGTGCAATGTATGTTTTGTCTGTTTTACTGGATTTGACCTGTCCCATAGTTAGACATAATTAAACTTAGCATGAAAAACATTACATTACAGGAAAACTCGGAATCTGTATTGATTGTAGCAATGTTTGACTTGGTGAAATGAATTGAATAATTTCTAACAGCACCATGGACAGCACTACTAGCGAGCCATTATACCGAATTACATCCAGTCATTTGCAGGTTTTGTACTTTCTTTAGCGCCCATATTCAGTATATAATTAACTGGGTAGAAGGGAAAAATGAGCAATTGTAAGTACACAGTGCTATATAATATGATAACTGAAATATATTGAGAGGATAAAAACTTTGATGGGAGGAGTGCTTCTTTAAAAGCAGAATAAAAGGGAACAGAAAAAATAAAACCAAGAATAACTATGGAATGAGTTAACTACCTAATAGCTGAATAAAATTCCAAATAACAGCATAAATGCGACTGGAAGCAACATTTGATAAATGTGTAATCTACAGATTGTACCTAATATGTATAGCAATGTTTCAGTCGTATTCCAGTTTACAGGAATGAATTAGGTTCCATGTTGTAAACAATACAAGAGTACATTTTCTTAGTAAACTGATCTCTTATATTCAGCATGCATAGATAAAAATAGTATGAACGGAAATGTTCGCTCTTATTTTTACCCTGCTTTATGTAGGACAAATTAAGCTGGTAAATGGAAATTGTTTTAATGCTGCATTATACAGAATCATCACAATAGCTGAACGTATTTGTTTTCTGCTAACAGAAATGAGTTTCCTGCTAACAGATATATTTCAGGGAATCATTAAAAAAAGAAAGCAATAACTACACCAACACTAAATAAACAGGAGGGAAAGTAAAGTTCCATGAGATTGCAGTATTATCCAAATTTATTTTTGTAAATATATCTGTCATACATCACTGGTTCCAATTGTCTCAGAGCAGGAAATATCTTAAAATAATAAAATAAGCTATTCTCATCTACACGATCCCCATCATTCCTGTGCTGCAGCTCTGATGGTCTCTGCCTAATGTGACCACAACAGTTACTCATTGGCATGTATGGTTTGTGACTGCTGAGGACAGTGATTGGCTGCACTGGTCACATAAATGATGGATGCAATGTCATCCCTGTACAACCAGAGGGGACCATCACATTAGCATTTGGAATTAATGAACCCATGTATTGTTCTTGCACTGAAACCCTCTGCTGTTGGTAACTGCCTTTGTGTCATTCGTTATACTGCATGTGCTAAGTCCACTGGAATGAAAAATTTAATCTATGCACTCTTTGAGCTATTTGCTGTTTTTATAATGTTGCTTGGGCTAGGGTCCCCCTTGCATGGGAGGCTCCTTTGCAAGTTCTTTAATTTTACTTTGAAAAAAGCAAAGCATGCTCCTCTATTTTTTCAATAAAAAAATTAAAATGCCAGTTATGACCATCATGGAATAGATCAGTTTCTTAATAGTTCCGATTCTGTAACTAGGCTACGAGTATAGGGTGCTTGGGACACCGTTTCTGTGGCTGTCTCCATGTAGTTGGATTGCCCGCCAGGGCAGTGGGGTACTCCATACCGGGCCGCTTCTTAAATGGGAAGTGTCACAGCAGCAGTAACCCAGGACGTGGCCCTGGGTGCCCAATAAAAGGGGAATATTTACAAGGGATGATAGAGATTGTAATAAAGTGTTTGTGATGCCACCTGTGGTTTCTGGTCAGAGGTGACCAGCACTGCAGTGCAGATCCTCTGGGACTGAGGGTGATGCAGCAGAGTTGGTAAAGCTCCCCGTAGGTGGAGCTATGTACCAGGGCAGACGTAATGTAAGGTAGATGGTAAAGATATAGCATTTAGCAAGGGATGTAGCAGTGTTGAGTGGGTGTTGCAGGAAGAACTTGAGAGGACACAGTCAGATGCAGTTTCCAAAGCTTTACTCACAGTTCTGCAGGCAGAGCATGCAGGACACTGGTTACAGATGGTTCTGGAGTTGTCAGCCTGAAAGCAATTTGGAAATCCCCTCATACAGGTGGGTTGTGAGGCCTCCTTTCTAGCGCTTTTCTCTGAGGTACTTGCTGTTGTAAACTCTGTTCAAGTTACTCTCTATCTCTGTGACTTAAGTAGCACTCTACTCGCATGTCAGACTGCTGGAGCCTGCTTTAGGGATCGCTCCTGTCTGGCATCTCCGGCTCACACATGCTGCTGTGTAATTGAGTCTCAGTTGGGGCAGAGAACCTGCTGTCTTCTGCCCTCTGGATTCTGCTGCTGGGGCTTTAGTTATCCACTCAGCATCGGACTCCGGGGTCCGGTTTCTGGCGCTCAGGACTAGGGGTGAGCTCAGCTTTAGCTCCTGTCCCCTAGCTTGTCTCCACACATCCTTCCTCAACTCTCCTCAGACACTAACTAACTAACTCCTCCCCCAGCCAGAATGTTCCAGAGGAACTCCCCTGAAATCAGGTGTTAGAGCTCCCCCTTCTGGTCTGGAGTAGGAAAAGTGTTGCATGCTGTGTGTTACCTGTTAAGGGGATCCTTCCTTGCTTTCAGGCATGACACTACTCCCCCATGGAGGGAGGCAAGGTCACTGTGGCAACCGAACTCCTGGGGTGCCACATAGTAGTATTCATTCGAAGAGATTTCATCAGATAGCTTGACTCCACTGCAGAGGCACATATGAAGATTGCAGAAGAAGGTTTATTTTCAAGCTGAATTCTTGTAGTTATGCACAATTACAGTAGCAGCAGCTGTAACTTCTGCAGTAGGTAGAAAAAACTATTCTGAATCAAAGATTCAAGACATGAGGTTCGCAAGATGACAGACAGAGAATGAAGATGGAGGGAGGGGTTGCTGATATCAGGGCTAGGGAGGCAGACAGGGAGAGAGGGAAGACAAACTTCTAATAGGCAAACCTTACTGCATAACAAAGCAACAGTAACAACACAATACAATACTAAATAATGGGACATAACAGTAGCTCTATTCTTATTAGTAAAATATGATTACAAATACTAATGTAAACCTAGTCATAGTATATATGTTGTGTTGTACTCTGTACTCTTCTCTGTTTTTACACCTTTTGGGCAAAATTTGTAGTGCAGGCCCATCATGGTCTGTCGAAAGAGGTGCCAATATTAGTGTAGGTGGGCTGGAGACTGGAGTAAGCTAGTCAGTTGTAAGAATATTGGTCAGCTGGAGGCTGGGAAAAGAGTGACAAAGAGCCTTTCGAAAAGCTGTGTAATGGGTCATCTAGGTGTTATTTGTGTTCATTTATTTCAGGAGAGCTCACTAATTTGACAATCTCTTACATGTGACTTGCATTGGCTGTTGTCTGTGAAATTTGTGGCAGGGGTATTTAGTGTTCTGAATTAAAAACATCTTTATTCAGTCATCAAATAGGCATAAACTCCATGAAAACATCCATGTTCTGATGGTGAATAAAACCATGTTTAACCCCTTAAGGACCAGGGGTATTCCC
>VIAB01028060.1:13166-25439 GCA_009801035.1 Oophaga pumilio
TCGACGAACAGTTAGTCGAACACACGGCTGTTCGGCGAACCGAATTCAAACACTACGGGAGTGGCTCATCACTACTAGTAACGCAGTAACATATTTTTCAGTAATTCCACAAGGACACTTCACTAATCTATTTAATGGTTTGCTTTAGCATATTCAATAAGTGCCCATAGTCATGTTAATGTTCACTTGACAGTGATCAATGAGCACAAATATTAGTGACATCGATCTTGTAACATAATTCAAGAACCTGTTGGTCTTGAGGTTAAGAGTGACAGACTGTATTTAAATGGCTGATACTTAGGAGGTAGCTAACTACACATCACTAATAAGAGCAGTACAGTTTTGTCTTTATCCACTCGTGGCAATGGTAATCTTGGATTTGTTATATAAAGTGAAAATACATAAATAAGAATTTTTCTATAAAATATGCTTCAGCCATTTATAAATTTAAGGCACTCTCATCAAAGTTTTTATCCTCTTAATATATTGCACTCATCATATTATATAGCATTGAATACTTACAATTGCTCATTTAGCCTTTCTACCCAGTTCATTCTTCTCTTTTCCATTAGGTCTATGACATCACGAGATTAAAAACAGATTAGCTGAATCATACACTCTATGTAGAAACAGGAAGTCTAATTTCCCTGTATGACTAATAAGTCATTGCCAAAGTCCCTGGCAGGGGGAGGAGAGAGCAGCTGGGTCAGGAGTTGAGGGGAATGATTTATGCAAGAACAAGATTCTTTCTGTTTCTACATAGAGCAGAGAAAAGAATTAGATGGTTAGAAAGGTAAAATGAGCAATTGTATGTGCACAGTGCTATATAATACGATGATTGCAATATATTAAGAGGATAAAAACTATGATGGGATGAGGAGAGCTTCTTTAAGAAGGAGGTTGCTGGATGGGTAAATATACTAGCAGTATTCATTGAGAGAAATTTGGATACCAATAATAATGAATCTCCACAACAATGAAATTGCAACACCAAGATAGAAAAGTCATGGAATTATAAAAATCACAGGATTGATAGACATGTTAATGAAAATGATGAATAAATGAAAAACAAATTTCCAAAACATCTCAATTTATTCCGAATCAATTAATTGCACTACAAGCAGAAATACATGCATTTAAACACCTAGGTGAGCAATCAGCTTTTTAAAGGTTGTCTGAGGAATGTTCTGCCATGGTGAATGCACTTGGGCACACAGATCATCAAGATCCGCTGCTGGCAGCTCTCTTTGCAATTGCAGCCCAATGACGTCCCAGATGTATTTGATGGGAGACTCCAGATCGGCTCCATGTCAAGGGGGCACGTTTATCCTTCTCTTGCCCGAAAAAATCTACTGTAAAGGTACATTTACACTGAAAGATTATCATTCGTACCATTTAAAGACCAGGGAGTTTTTTGTTTTTGTTTTGCACTTTTGTTTTTTTCTCATCTTCTTTTAAGTACTTATGCGTTTTTATTTTTAGATTGACATAGGCATATGAGGATTTGTTTTTTTTGTGAGAGTTGCAGTTTTTAATGGCACCATTCACTTTACCATGTAATGTACTAAAAAAGTGTGCTGAAATTGTGAAAATAATGCAATTCCACCATTGTTTCTTTGGAGTTTTGTTTTCACAGCGTTCATTGTGCATGATCGTCTAGGTCAGTCTTATTACAGCAATACCAATACCAAATATACATCGATGAAAAAACATTCAACATTTTTTTGCTTAGTGTCATCATTTTCACAAACTTGTAACATTTGTTTTATGCACGGTGAGCTGATGTTTTTAACAATATCAATTTTGTGTACATACGATTCTTTGATTGCTAACTACATTTTTTTAGAGAGGTAACCAAAAAAAACCCCGCAATTCTGGCATTTTGACATTTTTACTTTACGGCATTTACCAAAAGGGTTAATTAATTCCACATTTTAATATGTCGGACTTTTATGAATGCGACAATTCCAAAAAATGCAGTTTTTTCTTTATTTTTATCAAGGGAAAGAGGGGGTTGACTTAAACTTGTTTTTTTTATTTTTAGAAACTTTTTTCTTTATTTTTTATTATTTTTAGTTCTTTTAGGGGACTTCAACCTTCAATCATGTAATTGCTTACACTATATACTGTAAAAACACACTATTGCAGTACAAAATGAAAATGTTGGTTTCCCATGGAGCTCTGCCTATGGCTGAATTTCACAGGCGGACTGAGACGACAGTGACCCGTGGTCTTCAGCAAAAGGAGTGAAGAACACTCATTTTATAATAATCTTTCAGTGTAAATCGACTGTCGATCACCGATGAATAAGGAAAACCTCGTTCATTGTGTGAAATGGTCTTATGTGCGGCAAAAGATCTGCATCCTGTGTAAATAGGATTCACAGTTCTGAGAACTATGGCAGCTTATGGGCACTGAGCAGTCCATTACAGATCTATTAGAGATTGCTCAATGTACATTGTTTACTGCAGTCTCCCTGTGTAAATAGGCAATTAAATGACAATTAAATGACTGACCAGTGTTAAAAGTTTACTGGTAGGTAGTTGTTTATTGCCACCAGTCAGTCCATGTAAATCGACCATTAGTGAATGCTCAGTTTGCCCCAGTACACTTTACTACTCATTAGTAGTGATGAGCGAATTTGTTTGGAAAACTATCGCCAAACATAAATTCGGCACGAATATGGCACAATCGGATTCATGATCGGAAATTCGAGCAAAATTTTATAAAATTGGTAAAAATCGGTACCATTCGGTAAAAGTGCGGGAAAATATTTGCGTTGCCACAAAAATATTTTCAGCACTTTAGCAACAATAATGGTGTATCATGAGTGCTTGGCATGTGTTTGATGAGGGGAGGGGGTCTGCAGAGCTCAGAGGCGTGGTGTTCTTGTAAGCACAGCAGTCTTTTTTTTTTCCTAACTTTATGTGTGCACATTGCGGCTAGCCAATCAGGGTGCAGGAAACACCCACAAAGTCCAGCCTGCTGTACCCCACCTTGTCATTTAGTGCTGTGGTGATATGAAGCTGTCTGCAGACCTAAGGCACATTAAAAAAAATTATAATGTTTTCTGTTGCTAAATATGAAACAGCCTGCCGTATCCCACGTTGTCATGTTGTGGTGGTGATATGAATCTGCAGACCTAACGCACATTAAAAAAAAATTCAAATTTTTTTCCGTTGCTGAATGTGATACAGCCCGCCGTATCCCACATTGTCATGTTGTGGTGATACGAACCTGCCTGCAGACCTAACGCACATTAAAAAAAGAGAATATTTTCTTTTTCTGAATGAGATACAGCCCGCCATATCGCACACTGTCATGTTGTGGTGGTGTTATGAACCTGTCTGCAGACCTAACAGGCATTAAAAAAGTTCTAATTTTTTCTGTTGCTGAATGTGATACAGCCCACTGTATCCCACATTGTCATTTTGTGGCGGTGATATGAAGCTGTCTGCAGACCTCAAGCACTTTTAAAAAATTATTTTTTCTGTTGATAAACTTGATACAGCCCGCTATATCCAACCTTTTCATTTAGTGGTGTTGAAATTGTTCTGTGTGCAGAGTTGTTGCACATTAAAATTAATTTATTTTATTTTTTTTTTTACAAACGTGAAACAGCAGCCGAGATCTGAGTTTGAAATTGTTTTGAACCATCATAGCATTTTTTATACCTAGCATGAGACACGCATCTGTTACATCTATTTTCTGACGAGCATCAAACCCTCCCATTCCCGCCCAAAAAAATTCTTCTGTTATTAACGTCATACATTGGGGACATGTCACTTTTAAATTGTTTGGAGGCTATCTTCTAGATTATGTGCATGTTTGGCATCCAATTTCTCACGGGCATCTTTTATACCTAGCTTGAGACATGCATCTGTTACACCTATCTTTTGATGAGCATCAAACGCTCTCTGGTAATTGTTGTTGGGTAGATGAGTAATAGTTATAGGCTGAATCCTGGATCTTCTACTTCCCATAGCCACCCTGTTATTGATCCTGTTGTACGTTCCCATTCCGGCCAAAAAAAATTCTTCAGTTACTAACGTCATACAGTAGGGGACACGTCACTTTGAAATTTTTTCATAGCATCTTGTCAATGTTATACAGGCCTCATCCACACCAAAAAAAACAATCTGTTACTAATGTCATACAATAGGGGACATCTCACTTTGAAATTTTTGGGAGCAGATCTTCTTTTTCATACAGGCCTCATACACACTGAAACAATTCTTTCTTCTGTGAGTAACGTGATTAATCACGCCATATTTCACCTTCTAATTTTGTGCCGCTGAAATTCAGCTGTGTGCAGAGGCTGTGCAGAGTAAAAAATACATTTTTAGTTGCTTATAGTGTGCTCCTAGCACATTATCTGAGCAACATGACTGTGAAAAAGCAAGGTTGTGGAGGAAGGGGGATTAGGCTTGGTGTTCGAGGTGTATGTGGGGTAGATGTTAATGTTTCTGAAAAGCACTAGTGACCCACTAACATGACGTCCTATCCAAAGACAACTGACAACTTCTATTACTGGCTGTTGTAGTTTTTAGTGTGCTGCATTGTTCCACGATAATTGCAGTTTCTGATATCTTTAGTGGGGATTATATGCCTGCTGTTGCTGCTGCTTCTGGAGATGTTAACAATAATTTGTGAAAATGTGAACAGTCTTGCTTGCATGTCCATCTGCAGGGTTCGGTGCAGTGGAAGACCTGTCGGTCCCTATTATACTATTTCTACTGTGGTTAAATTGATGCCACTTTGTTAGTGTCTGACACTAATTTTTGTAAATGTGTAGATTCTGCATTGGGTCTCCTTCATGTGTGTTGCCTGTATCAGTAGGCCTCAGATACCGGCAGTCCTCCACTGTCTTTGAGTCAATTACCCATGTTACTATTCTTACATTTTTCTGACGATAGTAATCTACGAAACTGATATGTGTGCCACCTGAGTGTGGGTAGAAAAATAATTACAAGGAGCAAACCCTCGCAAATAAGGGTAAAACACACAAACTCTTTGCAGATGCTGTCCTTGGTAGGGGTTGTAACACAGGACTGCAGTGCTGCAAGACTGCTAATGTTTTTGCGTTGACAACTGAATGTTTCTGTGGTTGGAACGCTATCATCACTGCGATTCAAACTGTGTGCCTCATTGCTGTATTGGCGAAAACCATTGTCAAGATTGTGTTCCAGCATGTTTTGATACTGCAGCATTGGCGCGTCCCTTTCTAGGGGGGAAGCAACAGGCAAAATTTACTTTTGTATTATGGCTAGAACACCCTGACAACCCAGCAGTCTGCATTATTTGAAATCATAACTATATGGTTAACAATCATGTTGCAGTTGCAGATAGTGCTGCAAGAAAGCGCTCATGGGTTGGTCTCTTTCATGAGGTCCAACTCCACAGTGTGTTGGTGATGGTATAATACTCAAGCTTTCTTCCTCCATCCCCTCCTGACAACCATGGATAACATAGAGGGAATCATTATCTTCTTCATCTCCTAACTGTTACGCGGCCATCACCTCTTACTTCTCGTCTGTTTCATGGTCCTTCTCCATTTGTTCCTCCATGGCAAACGTCTGCTCACCCACACTATTCAAAGTGTGCTCCAACATGTAGATGACAGTAATAGGTATGCTGATCACGGCATCATCACCGCTAACCACATTAGTAGCCATTAAGAAAACGTACAGAAGGGTGCAAAGGTCATTCATCTGTATCCAGGACGCAAGTGTGAGTTGCAACACGTCCGTACTGTGTTGTGCCAGGCTATGAAAAATGTCATCTTGCACCAGGTCTCAGCGCTGCTGCCACAGTCGTTGCAACATGTGCATAGTTTAATTTCACAGTGTGGTCATATCGCATATCAACTGGTTAACTGGTATTCCAAAAGATCTCATTTCCAACTGAAGTGGAATGAAGGAAGTCAGCACGACAGTGGTTTCTGCAGCAGTGCATCCAGGCTCAGATAGTGGCGGAGGAATTGCTGTACCATCAGGTTGAGGATGCGAACCATTCAAGGCACGTGTGTAATATTGGCCCAGCATAGGGCCACCACCAGGTTTGCACCGTTATTGCACACGGCCTTCCCTAGCTCAAGGTTGAGTGTAGACAACCATTCCTCAAACTCGGCATGGATAGCTGTCCACAACTGTTGATCTGTATGACTGCGATCTCCAAGGCATATTATTGTAAACACTGCCTGATTATGGTGAGCCCTGGATGCGCAGCACGGAGGTGGGGGAGGGGCTCTCTCTGCAGTGTTGTAACGTGTGTTTAATTAAGGCAGAGGTTGAGGGTGCAGGTGGAGGCCCTAGAAGAGGTGGAGGAGGTAGAAGCACTACAGAACTGTTACATAAAGAGGTTTGTTCCGCAAGTCCTGGGTATTCCAAGACTTAGTGTCTAGTGACACCTTGGTGTCTACTGCTTTAGTTCTCCATCCTCTGGTGTGTACTGGTTTAGTTCTCCAACCCAAGCTGTTTGGTAGCTTAGTTCTCCAATCCCTGTTGTCTATTAGTTTAGTTCTCCATGTTCTGGTGTTAATTTGTTTAATTCGGCAATCATAACTGTTTAGTAGTTTAGTTCTCCAACACCCTGTTGTCTATTATTTTAGCTATCCATAGTATGGTGTGTAGTGGTTTAGTTCTACAACCCTAGTTGTTTAGTAGTTTAGTTTTCCAGCCCCTGTTATCTATTAGTTTAGTTATCCATCATACGGTGTGTAGTGGTTTAGTTCTACAACCCTAGCTGTTTAGTAGATTAGCTCTCCAACCCCTGTTGTCTAGTAGTTTAGTTATCCATCTTATGGTGTGTTGGGGTTTATTTCTCCATCCCCAAGCGCCCTTCAAGCCTTGTGGATTGCAAGACTTGTGGAGCAGCCCCTTCCCCGACTGTCACTACAGCCACCAGAGTCACCCAGTGCCCAGTCATCTAGCTGTAACTCCCCTGCCATGCTTGTTCGTCCAGGTGTCATTGTTGAAATGCACTATAGCAGACATAGAAGTTTTCAGGGAACAGGTGATGTTGTCTGCGACTTGTTGCTGTAGCGCAGGCACATCTTTCTTAGAGAAGTAATGGTGACTGGACAACTGGTATTGGGGGACTGAGACGGCCATCAGCTTTTGGAAACCGTCTGTATCCATAAGATGGCAAGGCTGCATTTCCATGGCCAACAGATTGGAGTGGCCATGCAATAATCACAGAGATTACAGGCCATGAGTCATACAGAAATAAGCGCTGTGATCTTAGTAGCGAATAGGTCTCAGCTGGCCCCTATCGTCCCGACAAAGACACGATTGGACGACAAATCATCCGAGGAGACCGCAGGCTGTTCACAATAATTAGTTCTCAGAAAAGTACTAGTGTGCTTATACACGTCCAGATTACAACACAACACATGGAATATGAGTATATCCCACTGTACAATCACTGCTAGCTCCACGATAACTCTACACTCTTCGCTGCCAAAACAATCCTGTTTTTAACCCAATAAATAACTGCAGGCTGATTTGACGCCATTCTTCTTTTGAGGTTAACAACATCAGGGTGTTCCATCCCCTCTCCCTCAGAGTAGCAGTCATATACCGGGGCCCCTAAGCTCACCCACCCACTTCCATGACCACTTTTATGCATTGCGGCCACACTTCATGTCCTCAGGATTGACAACCTTTATCCTGGGAGACTTCAAAATCTACACCTCCCCAACTGCATCCCAGCTTCTATCTCTAGCCAATTCTCGGGCCTCTCACAACTTTCAAACTCTGAGACACACAAAGATGCTAACACCCTTGATCTTTGTCCCGCTCAGTTCAATCTCCTACCTAGATGACTCACTCTTACCCTTTGTCCCCCATGAAATTAGGAGTATAACCACAACTTAGACATTTTTAGGTGCTACCTAAAACACATCTGTTTAGGGTAACTTATTACATTCCCTAATCAACTATGTATAGCTTATTCTCTATTTCTCTGAACATAATTCACCATCAAACTCAACTGTACCCATAAGGCTCATGCAGCCTTTATCTACCCCCCATTTCCTCAAGAAGTTTGTACCATCATTGCAAATAAGCACCTGTAATTGGTGGCTCCCCCACCTCATTGTAGATTGTAAACTATGAAGAGCAGGGTCGTCATTGTTTCTGCTTGAATTGTTTATCTTAAACTTGGTAACTTTTGACTGTTTTATATGAACTGCTGACTTGTAAAGCTATGCTTAATGTGTTTGTGATATATAAATAAAGGTTATTATTAATAGTAGATTGAAGATGCTGAAATTCAAGCTGTTAACTTTGCCATGTTTAGGAGTAAAGAATCTTTTACATGAGCACAACTGCACAAATGAGGGTTTGCTGCTGTGCCGACACAGGGTGGAATAGGGTGAACACGACAAGCTGCTGGACTGTAAGAGAGGTGCAGGCGGGGATGTTACGATGGATTGAGAAAGATAGGGTGTGCTTGGCATTAAGATCAGTCAAAAACAGCAGGCATGTACAATTTTGTATCAGCTGACAGGCTCTCAATCACCCCAACTGTAGGGGGTAAACAAGTGGAGGTTCTTTGGCATGTGTGAAAACACTTACCACAGTGAGGGAGGAGGAAGAATCAGAAGATGCAGTTGATGGGGTGGACGGTGGTTGGCAAGACCCACTAGTCTGAATTTTAGCACAATGACATTCCCAGATTAACGCATGTTGATCGCGCATGTGCCAGTTCATGCATGTAGTACTGAAATTATTTTTTTTTTACTCTACTAGGTCTGTTTTAAAAAATTTGACAGCTACCATGATTTTTTAGATTTTTACCGGTCTGAAAAAAAGACCCAAGATATCCAACTGTAGAACCTCGAACGCTGCTGTCCACTGGCAAAGTTAGGCCTCAAGATGCATTGGTTGTCGTGGTTGCATAACTCTTTGTCTACATAACCTCCTCGTCTCACTCCTCCTCTGTTGAGCTACTCAGCTGCATGCCTCTGGGTTTACACCAAGTGTGATCTACTACCTCATCGTCATCTTCTCTGTTCTCCCACTCCTCGCCCAGAGTGGCCTTCCTCCTCTTCCTGCCTTGACAGCACAGTACAGTCCGCGGGCACTTCAAATTTCTGAGTCTTGTCACAATTGGATCACCTTCACCCAACGGGGTTAACGTCTGTTGATGAGGGTTTGGTTTATGCTTGGACAAAACTTTGTCCGGCCATGGAGGGTTTGGTTTATGCTTGGACTAAACTTCGTCCGGCCATGGATCAAAGTGAGAAAAAATTTGGTCATCGATGCAGATGATTTCCTCCTCTTGACTCTGTGAATCTGTAAAGTACACTTCCTATGTCCATGGCATACAATGTGTGAAGAGATCTGCAGACATCTGTGGTTTCCAAAACTCAGTTGGGCGCTTGGAGAGTTGTGATGTGGGGGGAAAAAAAAGTTAATTGGGGTGCCACCATTGAGGACTGTACTGTGTCTGATGTTAAGGTGGAGGAAGAGCAGCAGAGGCCACTTGATGCAGGGCTTGCCATCTACTGGAGAACATGTTCTTTCTCGCCCTCAACCACAAAGCGTACCATTGTACGGCTGCCAAAGAAAGGGATCAGAGTTGCCCGTCTAGTAACAAAAGTTGTAAAAATGCTGTGCAAATTCTGACTGCAGCAAAACAAACCGACTTTTCATCCCTCATATAATACCTGTCTCACAACCCTAAACAGCTAGTCAGTACTTTCAATTCTTTCCTGCGTCCACCAGTTCCCCCTCCCTTTCCTCTCATCTCAGCTGAATACTTTGCCTCACCACCTGTGAACTTGACACAATAACGTCCCACCTCATTCCAAACTTTACCACAGTCTTCATCACAAGCATAACCCACCTCTTCAACCTGTCACTAACAACTGGTGTCTTCCATCCTGATTGAAACATACCTTGATCACACCCATCCTCAAAAAGCCCACCCTTGACCCATCCTCTGTCTACCTATCACCGCACTCATTTCTCCCCTATGCCACCTAACTACTGGAACAACATGTCCATTTTGAACTGTGATCCCACTTCTCCTCTTTCTCTCTTTGTCCGTGTACAATCTGACTTCAGACCACACCATTCCACTGACACTGCCTTGACTAAAGTCACCAACGACCTACTAACCGCCAAATGAAAACGATGCGTGTTTGTCCTCCTACTTCTGGACCTGCCATCTGTCTTTGACATGGTGGACCATTCCTTCTTACTACAGACTTTCTGATCTGTTAACATTACAGACTTTGCCCTTTGTTGGATCTCCTCGTACCTAACAGACAGGACATTCAATGTCTCCCACTCACACACCACCACCTCATCTCGCCCCCTAGGTTTCGGTGTCCACCAAGGTTCAGTTGTAGGACCGGAAACTATGCTTAGCGGGTGCACTCACACGCTCCATGCCTCTTAAAGGGACTGCACTGGGCGACACCTTCTATTTAAGGCTTCTCCTTCAATATGGAGGTGCCTGAGCTACGTTGTTAGTTTGCCTTGCATGCTTGCTAGTTGTCAGGTTCTCCAGGTTCGCCTGTCTGCTTGTCTACCCTGTACCCATCAGCTCTTACCTGTCTGTGCCCGTCTGCTTGTACCTGTCTGCGCTCTTCTGTCCATCAGCTGGTCCAGATCGCACCTGCCAGCGCCAATCTGTCTAACACCCGGTCCAGCCCGCACCTGCCTGTGCTTTTCTGTTCGTCAGCCAGTCCCATCTGCACCCGTGGTTCCAGAGTCCGTACACTGCCTGCCTGTATTTTTCATCCCTCCTTTGGGCCGTAGCAGCTTACCCGCTGTAGGGGGTCAGTTGCCATATTCTGTAGGTCAGCCATGGAGTAGCACCTGGAAGAGGTGTCAGTCCCCACTATACTAATTCTACTTTATTGCAATTGATGACACTTTGTTGGTGTCTGCCACTAATTTTTGTAAATGTGTAGACTCCTTGTTGTGTCTCCTTCATGCATGTTGCCTGTAGCAGTAGGCCTCCGAGACCGTCAGGCCACAACTTCCTTGGACTCAACTGTTTGTCTTACTTTCCTTAAATTTTTGTGACAATGGTAGTCTACAAAACTGATATTTGTGCCACCTAAGAGTGGCTCAGCATGAAAACAGGTAGAGGTGTTGCATGTCGTATTGGGGCTCCCAGCAAAGGGGCCCTACACTGATCCCTCACCCACATCGTCTTACTGTGACTTTCAACTGAAAGCTGTAAATGCTGTCCCAGACCCCGAAACCTCATGCCTCCATGCTAAAATCTGCACTGTGGGTAAATTGAGGCCACTTTCCTGGTGTCTGTCCCTCATTTGATGTTTTTGACAGCATTTGGGGCCGTTATAAGGTGTTGTGCATGCGTTTGTTTTTGCCTCCCATTAACGTGAATGGCGTTTGGTAATGTTTGGCGAATATTTGATGAATTAATCGGTGAATATTGCAAATTTGGCGAACATAATCCGAAACGAACATTGAAATATTTGCTCATCTGTACTCATTAAATCATTGGCTAACCCTGCCAAGAATAAATTTTTATTGCATATAGCCAGTCATATTGCAGAATGCCAGTATTACCACATTATGAATTAGCAATAATCAGGAATGTAAGCTAAATAGAATGAATATAAATGATAGTGGAAGAAACCCAGAAAATAATCAGAATACTCACCTTTTTCCCCAAAGCTTGAAAAATCCTAACAAGTGATCCAGAAGATCTATCTGGTCTGAAGATGTAGACCTAAAAAAAATGAGATGCAGTTTTTTTTTTACTTTTCTTCACCCTCGCACCAAAGTTATATAACCAATTTTTGAATATTTTTTTTTATCTTCCTCACACATGACTGACATTTTTCTGTTTGTGGGCACATGTAAGGTCGGAGCAACATTTTGTATTTCGAAATACTGTTACATTGTATAAGTGTTTATCGCATGACATTTCTTTTACTGTGTTATAAATAAAAATAAATAATCTAATTGCATTATACATGTACAATTAGGTCCAGAAATATTTGGACAGTGACTGTGACAGTGTTGCCAAACACTACATTTCTGATGCTTATTTCAGATTCAAAGTGGTGTAGGAGTTATAAATTTACAAGGCCCCTGCACATTTATAAGATTTTCTCCGCACAGGAACATTTTTTAACACATCCAATTGTGAATCTTATTATTATTCCTAGATCTATTATTTAAAATGTACTTTAAAACCACTTTAAACCTGAAAGTCCGCACTTCAATTGCATCTCAGTTGTTTCATTTTAACCCCTTCACCCCCAAGGGTGGTTTGCACGTT
>VIAB01028068.1:0-17794 GCA_009801035.1 Oophaga pumilio
TATTTTTCGATACCGAGCAGTATCGCTCAACACTACTGGGGTGTTGTGTTTTTGTGTTTTCTTTTTTTTTTACTCTTGGTGACTCCAATTCTTGATAGATTTTCAATAAACTCATTTGCTGTCAGTATTTAAATGTTTCCCTATTTTTCACCTTAATTGGATACTTTTTTATCTCCGCCCATCTTTTCATACTCTTCCTCAGTACAGCGGATGAATTGGCTTCTATCTGCTTAGCAAAAACCATGGTTTTTACTTAGATCTCCTATCATGGCGCTTTCTCTATTCTGCGCTGATATCTCTCTTATTTCATCTTTAAGGTATCCATTGTTGCATATTTGTTAGTGAACGTAGGGAGCTATTCTATTTACACTAATGGGAGTCTCTTTCCCCAGTCATCATTTATGTATTTTGGATTCCCTCTGAAGTTTGCGGGGACTCAAACTACCTTATTCATTTGTTCATATCCCAGGTCTCTCCTCTAGTTACATATAGGACTTTTATCTATTGGAAACGGCTGAGACTTGGTCATATTGTTACAGCGCTTCTGAATCTAGCTGTGCTGCTTGGGCTTGTGCGCACGCGCAGGCTCGCGCATGCGCAGAATGGCTGTTCGTCGGCCATATTGGTATACCTTGTACATAGCACCTCTGATCTCAGCTGTGTCGTTTAGGCTCGCGCATGCGCAGAATGGCCATACGTCGGCCATACTGGTACACCTTGTACATCGACTTTCCATTCCTATTGCGCTTGTGCGTTGCGACTCTATGTCACTTCGCCGCATACTGAGAAGAGACTTGGGAATCATCTATACCTTTGTGCTCCAGCAGTTTCTCCTTTATTCATCATTTACTAGGATAATTAAGACATGCTCTTTGACCCTGCAAACATTGCCCCTGAAGAAGCCAGGTTCTTACTGGCGACACGCGTTGGGCACTTTTTGTGCTCCTGCCTCCCCTCTTCCCCCTCATCTCTATTGCACCGATACCTCTGACATTTTGTATTCCACTTAGGCTCCTTTGGACACTCTTTTGGGTACAGGTTGTATACATTCTCTATTGCCCCATTGAGGGATTATTCTATTGATTTTGTTATATGCCTCTCCTGTTCTCCAAGGGCAAGTCTCGAGCACTTTGTCCCTGCGGGCCGTACTATCTCTTGATGTGATTTATCTCCCTTGTGTATGGATAATCGATTTTGTCTGATAATAGCCTACCTGTGTGCTCTGATATACACACAGTGTTTACTTCCAGACTGTGTTAAGGCCCCGTCTCGCATAGTGAGATCGCTAGCGAGATCGCTGCTAAACAGCGATCTCAGCAGCGATCTCGCTATGTCTGACACGTACCAGCGATCAGGCCCCTGCTGGTGTCAGAAATGATCGCTGGTCTCCCGCTGGCCAGCACACATCGCTGCATGTGGCAGGCAGGAGACCAGCGATCAGCTGGTAACCAAGGTACACTTCGGGTTTCCAGGCGTGGGGCTGTGCCTGGAAACCCGATGTGTACGTTGGATACCAGCGCGCTGCTGCAGGGGAGCTGGTAACCAAGGTGCACATCGGGTTTCCAGGCACCGCGCAGCACCTGGAAACCCAAAAGTGTACCTTGGTTACCAGCTCCCTGCATGAGCGGGTTGGTATCCAATGTGCACTGCGGGCAACTAGACGATGTTACCCGCAGTGTCGCTGTCCTGATCTATGCCTGAGCTGCCTGTTTGGCAGCTCAGCAGCGATCATGTAGTGACACACCAGCGATCCTGATCGTTGTCGGGATCGCTGGTGTGTCGCTATATGAGATGGGGCCCTTACTGTGTATAATTTATTCTGTTGCCCATTAGGGATTATTGTGTTTGTATTATAGGGATTTTGGGGGGTTGGCAGGGGCACGACCTTATTATGGGTCTTATTGTGTGTTGTTGCTTTTTGCATTTTAAGTGATTTTTACTTTTTGCAGTGTTTTGGTGTCTTATCATTAATAATAATAAAATTATTTTTTCATTTTGTATTCGTTTGGTGATCCCTTTCTTCATGCATGCTGATTTACTCTGTGTGCTTATAAGATTACCTCAGCATGCGTTAGGAAATCCCAAGTAGTAGTGCCCTCCTAATCTGAGCAATATTCTGTGCTTTGTTGTTCCCATTATTAAACAGTGTGTCTCCTATACTGTTATTGCCTATGTAGTGAGTGGCTGGGCTGCCAAAAATTAGGACTCACCCCAAAACCCCTTTGACGAGACATACAGGAGGGCCTCATGAAAAAATGTTCCCATTATAAGAAAGTGGGTCTCCCATAGTGTCTGCCCATGCATTGAATGCAAGGCCTTCCTTGCCCAAAGTTACATGCACCCCAAAAACCCTTTGAACTGACGTCCTGGATGACTACATGAAACCAAAGTTCCCCTTATTAGAAATTTGGTATTCCCATACTGTTTGCAGGCTATGCATTTAATGCAAGGCCTGCCCCAAATTTGCATGCACAAAAATCCCCCTTGGAAAAAACATGGAGGATGGCCTCATAAAAAATTTTTCACTTTAGAAAGGAGCGTGTCTTCTATACTTGTAATGGCCATACACTAAGTGTATGGTCTGATAAACACTTCCCCCTGGGGGTACACATCAACATACTGTGGAAACATTTTTTTTATGGGCATCATAAACACCCTTGAAAACACTAAGGTGGCTGTGGCATCACGGACCATGGGCACCATGGTGATATAGTGGTTGTGGTGGTGGATGATGAGAATGAGGAGAAGAAGGAGGATAACAGTAAATAGCCACAATCAGGAAGTGTATACCCATGTGTGGGTGTGAAGAGGTGCATGGGAATATACCTCCCAAAAAAAGACACTGTAGTACAGTTTATGTTTCACTGCTATCATTCCGTTGTGTACAGATGTCTGGCCCAATCCAGCCCTTGTTCATTTTTATAAGAGTCAGCCTGTCAACATTTTCAGTTGACAGGTGGAAGCGTTTATAAGTTAAAATTCCACCAGCGGCACTAAAAATCCACTCTGACAAAACCTAATGGCAGGGCAGGGCAGGCCAGGACCTTCAAGGCATAAAGAGTCAGTTCATGCCACATTTCCAGCATGGATACCCAATAATTATAAGGCACAGAGGAATCACGGAGGACGTTGGTACAGTCAGCAAGGTACTCCTTCAACATCTTCCCAAACTTTCCATTCCTTGTGAGACTACCCCACTACTCTTGGCCAGGGCGATGGGGGTGTCTGAGAAAAGTGTCCCAGAACTTTACCAGTGTTCCCCTCCTCTGCTGAATTGTAGTTGGGTCTCTCTCCCCGCTACTCCTTGGTTGGCCAAAGAACTGTGACCACTGCCGCCAGCGTTTTCAGATGGGAACTTTTTCAGTAATTTTGCAACAATGGCCCTCAGGTACTGCATCATTTTAATACACCTATCTGACTCTGGAATAAGAGTTGAAAGTTCTCCTTGTAGTGTGGGTCTAGAAGTGTCACCAACCAGTACTGAGTGTCTTCAAAAATTTTGATACTGCGAGGGTCGCGAAAAAGGCAGCACAACATAAAGTCTGCCATGCATACCAGACTGATAACTGGAAAGCCTTCCGTGTCCTCACCAACAGGACGACTGACCATGCAGTCCTCCTCCTCCTTGTCATCAGGCCAACCACGCTGAACAGACGGTATGACAGTTGTGCTTGTAGTACCTTCTATAGCGCAGGAAAGTATCTCCTGTTCTTCCTCCTCCTCCTCTTCTGCATTGTCAACCAATCCACATTGGGATGACATGAGGCTGAGCTGTGGGTAATCACCCTGTATGGTTCCTTGCTCCATCTCATTGTGCTCCACCTGCAATGCATCCTCTTTGATTGTGAGCAGACAGCTTTTCAGAATACAAAGAAGCGGGATGGTGATGCTAATTATGGCGTCATTGCCGCTCACAAATTTTTATGGACTCCTCAAAGTTTTGTAGGATGGTACATATGTCTGACATCCATATCCACTCCTGAGGTCTTACGTGTGGAGTCTGAACTGAATACCGACGCTCTTGTTCATGCTGATACTCAACAACTGCCTTCTTCTGCTCACAAATCCTTTCCACCATATGCAGTGTAGAGTTCCAATGTGTGGGGACATCACACACTAATCGGTGAGCCGGTAGCTGCAAATGTTGCTGAAGCACGGCAAGGGCGACTGAAGCTGTAGCTTACTTTCTGAAATGGGCAAACAGGTGGCGTTCTTTCACAAGCAGATCTGGTAGCTCTGGTTAAGTTTTGAGAAACCGCTGAACACAAGGTTACTCACATGGGCCAGGCTTGGTACGTGTGAGAGATCGCCTCGACTCAGAGCCACCACCAGGTTTCCAGCCATTGTCACACAGGATCATGCCTGGCTGTAGGGTCAGCTGTGTCAGCCACATATCTGCCTGCTCTTTCAGAGCTGTCCACAACTCTTCAGCATTGTGAGGTTTGTCACCTAAGTATATTAGCTTCAGCACAGCCTGTTGCCACTTGGCTGAGGCAGTGCTTCAGTGCTTCCAGCTTGCGACTGATGTGGTCATTTCAGAAATTCAAGCTGAAGAGGAGGAGGAGGAGAAGGATGATGATGAGCTGGAGCTGTAGACTGTGGGGGCAACCTTGATTGACCTAGGGCTTGCAATCCTCAGCATTGGTAGGACGTGTTCCATCCCAAGATCAGACTGGGTCTCAGCTTCAACTATGTTAACCCAGTGTGCCATCAGCAAGATGTACCGTCCCTGCCCGGAAGCACTTTTCCACGTGTCCGTGGTTAAGTGTACTTTCCCTGTAACTGCATTATTGAGGGCACAGGTAATGTTGTGGGATATGTGCTTGTGCAATGCTGGGATAGCACACTGAGAAAAATAGTGTCGATTGGGGACAGAGTACCTTGGGTCAGCCGCCTCCATAAGGTTGCTGAAAGTTTCAGTCTCTATGAGCCTAAAAGGCAACATTTCCAGCACAAGCAGATGACAAATGTGTGAATTTAGTACTGTGGCCTGTGGGGCACTGGCTGCGTATTTCCACTTGCGTTCCAATGACTGGGGTATAGACCACTGAAGGCTGCGCTGGGACAGGGACGTGGACTTGCTTGCTGATGGTGGTAGTTAAGTGTGTGCAACAACAGGTGAATGGCAGGAGGCATCTTCGCAGGCACCCTGGACAAGGGATTAGCTTCCATGCACAACAGCAGAAGAAGCAGTTGTGTCACCTGCAGACACTCTTCCTGGACCCTGGTGTTCAGCCCACAAAGTAAGGTGCTTCGCTGCTATGTGCCTGATCATGCTTGTGGTGGTCAGTCTGGTAGTTTTGCTACCTCTGCTAATGCGGGCACTGCAGGTGGTGAAAATGGCCTGTTTGGGGTTATAAGCAGAGTCTTTAAAAAACAACCAGACTCTGGAAGACCGAACAGTTGTAATAAAAACTTCCGTTGTGTTAGTGTTACGAGGAACGGTTGCCCGCCTTCAGTCTGCGGCCACCAGAGTGGTTCTTCCTGACAGTTAGGGTGCTACGCCTCCCTCCCCCTGAATGCTGCTGTCCTTGTTCTGCATGTCCTCCTGCCAGGTTGGGTCAGTTACTAAATCATCCATCACCTAGTCTTCCACTTCCGCACCCTAGTCCTCCTCCTGACTTTCTGGCAATTTTGTTTCATCATCGTCCACCTCTAGTGACACGTTCCCACCATCGCCTTTGTGTGAACGTGGCTCCTCAAATATTTGGACATGGCTACATGCAATCTCAGTTTGCCCTGCTTCAAGTGGACCGGGCGAGAGTCCCAAATCGATAAATGTCCAAGTGTGGGATCAGTTGTCTGCGGGCACTCGGCATGGGAGGTGGAAGGAGGATCAGTGTGAGGAATATGCAGTCCAGATTGGCGGCTACTCAGACTTGACCCTGTGGAAGACAGGGTGCTGGTGGTGGGGCAAAGTAACTGGAAGCATTATCCGCCATCCAACCAACTACATTTTCATGCTGCTCTGGTGTCAAGAGTGGTCTTCTGTCATCCCCTATGAATTTTGACAGGAATGTGTTGCGAGAAGATGTGGGTGTTTGTTGTGGCAGAATTGCAGCTTGCCCTCTGCCTCTGCATGCACCATCACATCCACTTCCCCATCCCTTTCCTCGCGCCTTTCCCTTTTTAAATGGAGTAAAATATTTTTAGCGTTCAATAAAAACGTCTGAAATGGAAGCAAACTTAGATGTCATCCATGTGCGGGAAAAACACACTTTCAAATATCTGGAATGTACTTTATTTGTTTAACAAACTGGTGTCACTGTCAATAACTGTGGTAAGATCAATAAAAAACATAAAAAGCTGTGTATTTTTAGCACACAGAGAGATAGGAGTCTGTCACAGATACCACACTGATCAATATGTTGGCTGGATTTCTTTTTTTTGCCCAAAAAGACTGTATAGAAATAGGATAAGACACAGCAAAAAACGGGTAATGTTGCCCTGATATGCCACAATTTTTAGCACACAGGGAGATAGGATTCTGACACAGATACCACACTGGTCAATATTTGGGCTGGATTATGTTTTTTATTCAAAAAGACTATAGAAATAGGGTAAGACAGGAATTTAGCACACAGAGAGATAGGAGTCTGATACAGATACCACACTGGTCAATATGTGGGCTGCATTTCTTTTTTTTACCCCAAAAAACTGTATAGTAATAGGTTAAGACACAGAAAAAAAGGGTAATGTTGCCCTGATATGCCAAAATTTTAAGCACACAGAGACATAGGAATCTGACACAGATACCACACTGGCCAATATGTGGTCTGGTTTAAGATGCCAAAAAATTGGCTGCCCACTGAGACCTAAGGCTGTGTAGATACAGTCAATATAGCTTATAGGCAGCAGCAGCAGACAGTAATGAAATGGACCTTCTTGATGTATGTCACACAGAATGCCTGTCTGCTACTGAGATCTGATATGTATATACGCGCATACAATCCCTACCTACCTAGCACTGCAATCTATATACGTAATAAGTCCTTAGAAGGACTGTTGATTAAGCTGGATTTATGTCTTCTTTGATGCTACACACCTACACTACCTTCTAAACCCCCAAATCTGACCCTATCTCGGCAGCAGCTCTCCCTACACTCGCTAATTCCGGATCAGACAGAGCCAAGCATGGCGCCGCCCGGTCTCTTATACACCTGATGTCTCTGTGTCGCCAGCCAATTACAGTAATACCACAACAAAGTTGGCTGCGGCATTACATTGCATGGCAGACAATCCCTGCATGTTGATTGGTGCTCTGAAGAGCGCCAAAAATGCAGTGCGTGCACCAGAATTCCCGCCGAGCAAACACAGAAATGCTCGCTGCTCGCCGAGTACCGTGAGTACAGTGATGCTCGGGTGAGTAACGAGCATTACCGAACACGTTCACTCATCACTAGTCCTTTTTTATACACGGCAGAGCTCGAAAGGGAAGAAATGACTTTTTGTATTTGGAATGTAAATTTGGTTGGAATGGATTGCAAACTCCAATGTCTCATTTGCAGGACCCCTGAGATAACAAAACAGCAGAAATGACTACATTATGGAAACTAGACCAATCAAGGAACTCATCAAAGGTTATGTTGAGCATTTTGAGCCCATAGTGACTTTATATAACTTATTAAAATGTAGATGTAAAAATGAAAATTATTTTTTTTTTGCTAAAATGCTGTTTCAGCCATAAATTTGTAATTTTCACAATACATAATAGGAGAAAACAGACCCCAGAATTTGCTACACAATTTTTTCCTAATGCTACACAACCTCATATGTGGTCAAAACTTCTGTTTGGGCACACATCGCAGGGCTCAGAAAGGCAATAATTCTCTTAGATTTTTTTAGAGCGTAAATTTGTCTGATATAGATTTTGAATGCTATGTCACATTTGCTAACCCACTGACATGCTAAAACAAGACCCCATGGTCAAAATTACTGTTATTGTGAACAGTTAAGCAAGTAGAAGATGAAATGATATCTAAAAGGCGTAAAGTTAAAGATGGCACATTTCATTTGTATGTTAAGCACCCCAAAAAATATATATTTTCATCTTTTTCTTTTTAACTTTACAAAAACGAAAATGGGCTTAAGACCGGACAATCCCTTTAAGATTAATAAGCTGTTACTTAAGCTTAGATTATGTCTTTTTATCATTTTTCTTGGTCTCAAAAAAGTCAGGCAAAAATATTAGTCACTCTTTGTTTTTGAATGTTCTACTTTACTGTGAAGGAAATGTAGATGTTCTCATAGTTACTACTTTAATCAGCAATACAAATGTTGAAAACAAAACACAATAAAAAAACAAAAAATATTTTTAATGGACATAATAAAACTACCTTGATTTAGGTATATGAGTTTTGAGAAATATGATGATGTGTATGCCATCCCAGTATACCCTAATTTTCACATTAAGTATTGTGAAAATACTGTAGGAAACAAACATGCAGATTAGTTTTGTTGAACTGTATAGCAAAATACTTTTTTTATAGTCATATTATATATGCGTAATTAACAAAACCACAGGGGATAGGCTTGAAACATTTACATGAAACTGGTATTTATCATCTCCAAGGTGATCCAAGTTGTCATAGAAACAAGCTATCTGTCTCATACGCTGTGGCGCCGGCTGGCCTTTGGAAAGTAATTTATATATTTTAAGATGATCTATCTCATGGTTATCTACTGAATTCAGGCTGTGGACAAATTAGAATTTCATGTGTCCTAATTTTCTTCATTTAAAATTCCTGAAGGTGTTGAGGTGCATTTACATTTATATGTTTTATATAATGTTTGCCTACTTTTTCATGTGCCATGAAAGTTTTTTATAGGTATACTCCACTCCACAAGCAAAGGTGAAACCCATAAATATCAGCCAATGATTTCAGAGTGCTTCATTAAAGGAGTACACTACTCCACATAGACAACAGTGACAAAAGAATTCCCACTATAAATAAAGATGGCAATGTGTCCAGTGCGTTAATGGCTCGGCCATTTCTCGTCATCAGGATTGGAAAGCAAGGTCTGAGTGTGAAATTTTAAGATAGAGCACATTAATAATCAATTCTCATGAGAAAAGTTAACACTTTTGAGAAAAAAATCAAAGCATTCCATTAACCCTTTAAAGACAGTTGGATGAGCAATTCTCAAAAAAAAACATGAAAAAATATATCTTGGCTTGGGCAAACATGCATATTTGTTGACTAGGGAAAAATTAGATAAACACTTAATTGAGATTTATTGAGATTTATTACAGCACTAAACATGATTAATTATCATTTTACCCAAATACTGCTACCATCAGTCAAATGTATAGGGGCAGTATCATGGACTATACGTTGAAATCTGGCAACTCTTAGAGATTTTCCATGAATTGGCTTTGTCCCAGTTACTGGCTTTGGTTTTCAGTCTTAAGAATCTGTCTAAGAATCTGTTCTTAGCTGAAAAGGACCCTGAATTGCATCCACAGAGTAGCTGCTGGCTGGTGCCTTATTACGCAACTGTGGCAAATGCTTCAACAACCCTTCTTGCTTCTACAGCCCCTGACAGTTTGACCAAATATTCATTCGCAGTAACATTTTCTCACTTAGCATGTTAATTCTAAATAACATAATATTTTACTTACTTTAAAATAAGCCAGTAGCTTTTAGAAAAGGGAGGCATTTATTTGATCCATTGTTAAATGTGTCTAATAAGTGCTATCAATTGAAAATTATTTGCAGGACAACCAGCAGGATATGTCTCAGAGCTAGCAAAGTTAGAAAACAAGCCTATGGCTTTCTGTTTAATTAAATGGAAATGTGTCAGGATCCCAGTGGAAACATTGTACAGTAGTATGACAAAGAACTTGTAATGCTAGCATTAGAAAGGTGAAAATGGAATATAAGTATTAGATAAATTTCTCAGAATGTACTTAAGAGACACACATTAAATTCTGAAGGGAGAGAGCTGATAGGTGTTATGCAGTGCTCTGGTAGCTGACAGAAAGAAAGCGAAGAACAGTTTGCAGAAGATCAAACATAAAAATGTGACATAATAAATTATGTTTTGTGGTATCATACTTAAAAGTCAAAACCGAGGGTGATATGAGGGGTAGTATAAAAATCTTGTAGGATACCCTATAATACCAAAAATTTAGAGGAATATTCAGACATTCATTTTTTACATTCAAATTCTAAATTTTTCATGATACAATAAATACCTATTATAGTCCATAAGGCTTTTAATGTGTCTGTGTTTTTTTTAGCGCAAGTCAGTTTTCATTATTTTACAAAGTAAATAAGAAGTGTGGGATAGGGAATGAAAAACAGGGAATGAGATTTTTAGAGGGGGACAGATTGCAAAATAGGGGAAGAGATTAGTAACAAATAATGATAACAGTAAGAAGCAAAAAATTAGAAAGTAACAGAATAACAGAAGAGAATAATAGAATAAAAAGTAATTGATATGCAAAGTGTAAGAAGATCTGGCTTCCATCCCCACCATTCCACTGAGACTGCCCTGACCAAGCTTACTATCGGCTTACTTACTGCCAAAGCTATCAGACAATTATCTTTACTCCTCCTTCTAGACCTATCCTCTGCCTTCTACACAGTTGGCCACTGCCTCCTACTACAGATCTTGTCTTCCTTTGGTGTCAAAGACCTTGCTCTAGCCTGTATCTCCTCATACCTTACCAACCGCACATTTAGCGTTTTCTACTCCCACACTACCTCCTCATCTCGCCCTCTCTTTGTTGGTGTCCCTCAAGGCTCTGTCCTAGGACTCCTTCTCTTCTTAATCTATTCCCTTGGCCTGGGACAACTCATAAAGTCCTATGGCTTCCAGTACCATCGATATTCTGATGACACTCAGATCTACCTCTCTGGCCCATATGTCACCTCTATGCTGTCCAAAAAACAAAGAGTGTCTCTCAGCCAAATCTTCCTTCTTCTCCTCTCGCTTCCTCAATCTCAGTGTGGACAAATCTGAACTAATTATTAGTGATGAACGAGCACTAAAATGCTCAGATGCTCGCTGCTCGGGTCGAGCAAATTGGAATGCTCGGGTGTTCAACCCAAGCAACGAGCCCAATGTAACTCTATGGGAAAACCGAGCATTTTTTACTTGACCCCCCTGAAGGTCCTTTTAGGGTCTAGAAACGTATGAAATTGATGCAAACAGTGCTCAATTGACATGGGAACATCATGGGGAATACCCCTTGAAGCATTTCTGACAACCAGGTCACAGCTGTGAACAATGTTCTCAGAGTGTTACGCCACTTTTACTGGCGCACAATAAAGCATACAAAAATGATACCAAAATGGATTTTCCTGGAAAATATGTTAAGGAACATCCTTTCCAGGGTAATTATTGTATGTAAGGCAAAATAAATAACCCAAAACAAAAATGTTCCTCCACCACTTGGGCTATGTTCACAGAGTGTTTTTTGATGCGTTTTTCAACGTCATCATTGCTTTCAACCAAGACAAATGCATTCACTGGAAAATGTCACTTTAACATTTTACAATATTATTTGGCCATATGGTGTGTGACTCATCATCAGACATATCCTGTTTCATTTATGAAGGAGGGACTCTGAAAGTCACAAAGTCTATTTTTAGAGTGCCAGCAATGGGCCCTCACTTTACTTAGGGAGCCATCAGCTGGCTATGCTTTGTTGTTACCATTATTAAACAGTGGGTCCCTTATATTGTTATTGCATATGCAGTGAGTGGCAGAGCTGCCCAAAATTTGGACGCACCCCAACAACAATATGAACAGACGTCATGGATGACCACATGCAACTAAAGTTCCAAGTATTCATTTGGTACTCCTATACTGTTTGCTTATGCATTGAATGCAAGGACTGCCCTGTCACAAAGTTACCCGCACCCAAATAACCCTTTGAACCCACGTACTAGATGGCCACATTAAACCAAATTTCCCATTAAGCTTTATTTGGTACTGCCATACTCTTTGCCTATGCATTGAATGCAAGGCTTGACCTGCCCCAAAATTACATGCACCCCAAAAACCCTTTGAACCAACGTACTGGATGGCCACCTTCAGCTTTCTCTGCTGTAGGGAGATTCTCTGTGCGATGCCTGGAAGGATCGTGGTGCACGCTGGGAATCACGTGAACGTAGGTCTTTGTGGTCACGTGAAGGAAGGTCCTGAACTGCCGGTGAGGCACCTGTGAGAGCAGCTCCTGCCGCGCACCCTCAGGGAGGGAGAATAGCAAATATAGGAAACGCAGTTTGGTAAGGAGCGCCGAGTTAAAAATGGTAGAAGCAACAAAAAGGATTAAAAGGTGCAGACCTTCATTAGAAGATCCACAACGCATTTCAACGGTGTTCTGTCGTCTTCATCAGGAGGCAAGCATTGGAGAATGTCAGCGTTGAGGCTGAAGAAACTGCAGTGGAGAATGTCAGTGTTGAGGCTGAAGACCCGGCAGTGGAGCATTGCAATGTTGAGGCTAAAGAACACCTGGCAGTGGAGCATTTCATTGTTGAGGCTGAAGAACCTGCATTGTTGAATGTCAGTTTTGAGGCTGAAGGACTAGCAGTGGAGAATTTTAGTGTTGAGGCTGAAGGACCAGCAGTGGAGAATTGCATTGTTGTGGCAGAAGAGCCTGCATTGGTGAATTGCAGTGGTGAGCCTGAAGAACCTGCAGTGGACAATTGCAGTGTTGAAGCTAAAGACCCAGCAGTGGAATATTGCAGTGTTGAGTCTAAAGACTCAGCAGTGGAGCAATACAGTGTTGAGGCTGAAGAATCTTTATTGTAGCATTGCAATGTTGAGGAAGAACAGCCAGCAGTGGAGCATTTCAGTGTTGATGCTGAATAACCAGCATTAGATTATTGCAGTGTTGACACTGAAGAACCTGCATTGGAACATTACAGTGTTTAGGCTGAACACCCGGCAGTAGAGTGTTTCAGTTTTGAGCCAGAAGAACCTGCAGTGGACAATTGCAGTGTTGAGCCTGAATAACCAGCATTGGATTATTGCAGTGTTGAAGATGAAGAACCTGCATTGGAGCATTACAGTGTTTAAGCTGAACACCCTGCAGTGGAGCATTTCAGTGTTGAGCCAGAAGAACCTGCAGTGGACAATTGCAGTGTTGAGGCTGAAGACCTGGCAGTGGAGAATTTCAGTGTTGAGGATGAACACACAGCAGTGGAGCATTGCAGTGTTGAGGCTGAAGTACCTTTATTGTAGCATTGCAGTGCTGAGGAAGAACAGCTGGCAGTGGAGAATTTCAGTGTTGAGCCTGAATAACCAACATTGGAATATTGCATGTTGAGGCTGAAGAACCTGCATTGGAGCATTACGGGGTTTAGGATGAACACCCGGCAGTGGAGCATTTCAGTGTAGAGCCTGAAGAACCTGCAGTGGAAATTTGCAGTGTTGAGGCTGAAGACCCTGCATTGTAGCATTGCAGTGTTGAGGCTGAAGAACTGCAGTGGAGAATTGCATTGTTGAAGATGAACAACCAACAAAGCTCACATTATCAGGAAGTGGGTCTCCCTTACTGTTTGCCTATGCAGTGAATGCAAGGCCTGCCCCAAATTTGGATGCACCCCAATACCCCTTGGAAGAGACGTGGAGGAGGGCCTCCTAAAAATCTGTTCCCATTACAAAGAAGCGGGTCTCCTAAACTTATAATGCCCATACAGTAAGTGTATGGTATGGGCTGACAAACAATTCCCCCTGGGGGGAACACATCAACATAGTATGTCAACATTATTGTTACGGGCATAATAAACACCCTTCAAAAAAATTGTGGCTGCTGCATCACGGAACACATTCACCCTCGTGTTCTACTGGTGGTGTCTGAAGAGACGTGGAGGATGGCATTCGAAAAATGTATTCGCAGTTTAAAGGAGCATGTCTCGTATACTTGGAATGCTGACAAACATTTTCCCCTGGGGGATACACATCAACTTACTGTGTAAATATTTTCTTACAGCCATCATAAATACCCTTACAAAAAATATAGTGGCTGTTACATCACAGAACAAGTTCACCCTCGTATTCTAGTGGTAGTGTCTGAAGAGACGTGGAGGGAGGCCTTCGAAAAATGTCTTCCTAGTTTAAAGGAGTGGGTCTCCTATACTTGGAATGCTGACAAACATTTTTTTCCTGGGGGGGTACACATTAACCTACTGTGTAAATATATTTTTTACTGCATTCATAAACACCCTTGCAAAAAAATATATTGGCTGTTGCATCACGGAACACGTTCACCCTCGTGTTCTAGTGGTGGTGTCTGAAGAGACATGTAGAATGGAACGGAGGCAGAAGAGGTGATGGGCAAGCAACTGTCAGATGAAGAGGATTATCCTCTCCTCTCTGTTGTTTGTGGTTGGCGGGAAGGGATGGAGGAAATAAGCAACATTGTTCCCCAGCCACCAACACAGCATGGGCTTGTACCTCGTGGTAGAGCCCAACATATGAGTGCCTTCTTGCTGCACTATCTGCAACATTATTCCTGTATAGTTATGACTAAGAATGCTGCTGACTACTGGGTTTCCACTCTGTTAGATCCACGTTATAAAACCAAATTTTTTCAGATTCTTTCCCACCCTGGAATGGACCTATGAATGCTGGAGTATCGAAATACACTTTTACACAACCTTAAGAGAGCTTTTCCCCAAGACAGCAGTGAAGCACACAGTTCGCATCACAGCTGTAGACTTTCAATCTCCGGCACTTCAATTTATCAATGCCAAAACATTAGCTTCAGCAGCAGCAGTAATGTAAGTGGAAGAAGCAATTTCTGTGAGTCCTTTGAAAATTTTTTTTAGACCAGCTCGTGCACCAACACAGCAGAGTCCAAATCTTACACATGGTGAACAAATGGAGAGGATGGTGCA
Organism: Oophaga pumilio; assembly: GCA_009801035.1. Classification (NCBI taxonomy): domain Eukaryota; kingdom Metazoa; phylum Chordata; class Amphibia; order Anura; family Dendrobatidae; genus Oophaga; species Oophaga pumilio. The sequence goes on from VIAB01028068.1 coordinate 14,856, forward strand.
GGAGTATCTAGAATTGAATATCAATACCATCAGGGAGGGTTTGGACCCTTTCACATTTTGGTCTTCCAAAATGGATGAGTGGCCTGAGCTTGCCTCACACGCCTTGGAGGTTTTATCATGTCTGGCAGCCAGCGTTCTCTTAGAACATGTCTTCAGCACTGCTGGTGATGTCCTGATGGATAAGCGCAGCCGGCTGTTCCCTGAAAGTGTAGACCTCCTAGCTTTCATCAAGATAAACAAGTCATGGATCTCGAAGCACTTTTACACCCCAATCGCAGACTGTACAGACTAGGCTTTATTTAAATTTTTAGTGTGCTGTATTAATGTCACATAACTGTACTTTGGGATATCTTTAGTGTGGCTTCTGTGCCTGCTGTGGCCGCTGCTGCTGATGTTAACACAAGTTTGTGGAAATGTGAAAAGTAATGGTTGGTCTACATCTACTGGGTTGGCTTTAGTGGAAGACGTATCGGTCCCATTTATACTATTTCTATTCTCGTGACATTTATTCTACTTCGATGGTGTCTGGCCCTCATTTTTTAAAATGTGAAAACTCCAGGTTTTGTGTCCATATGCTGGATTGGGAATAGTGGAAGACCTGTCGGTCCCTATTATACTGTTTCTACTGTGATGAAATTTGAGCAGAGGATTGGACCAGATGACCCAGGAGGTCCCTTCACACTGTATCATTCTATGATTCTATGGTTCTATGATGCCACTTTGGTATTGTCTGCCAATAATTTTTGGAAATGTGAACACTCCTGGGTGGGTGTCCATCTGCTGGATTGGGTGTAGTGGAAGACCTGTCAGTCTCTATTATCATATCTACTGTGGTGAAATTGATGCCACTTTGGTATTGTCTGCCAATAATTTTTGGAAATGTGACCACTCCTGGTTGGGTGTCCATCTGCTGGATTGGGAGTAGTGGAAGACCTGTCGGTCCCTATTATACTATGTCTACTGTGGTGAAATTTATGCCACTTTGGTATTGTCTGCCAATAATTTTTGGAAATGTGACCACTCCTGGTTGGGTCTCCTACATGCATGTTGCTTGCAGCTGTAGACCTCCAAGACCGTCAGGTCTCCACCTCCTTGGACTTAACTACCTGTGTTACTATCCTTAAATTTTTCTGAAAACGGTAGTCTACGAAATTGATATTTGTGCCACCTGAGTGTGGCTCAGCATGAAAACAGGTAAAGGTGTTGCATGTGGTATCAGGGCTCCCAACAAATGAGGCCTATACTGATCCCTCACCCACCTCATCTTACTGTGCTGTTCAATTGAAAGCTGTAAATGATGTCCCAGACCCCGATACGTCAAGCCTGGCTGATTGCTGCTGTGCAATTCTACAATTTGTACTGTGGGTGAATTGAGTACTCTTTCCTGGTATCTGTCCCTCACTTGATGTGTTTTGGCAGCCTTTGGGGCCGGTATAAGGTGTTGTACATGCTTTTTTTTTTGCCTCTTATTGACATGAATGGTGTTCGGTTGTGTTCAGTGAATATTCGTCGAATTAATAGGCGAATATTGCAAATTCGGCGACTGTAATCTAAACCGAACATTGAAATATTCACTCATCTATCAGGCTGCAGTTCTCGTATCTGTCACAGGTCTGATGTATTCCAACACAATTACAACTCTGGCTGACTAAGATAGAAGCTGAAGCAATGTGAGGACACCTCACACACAGCTCTGCAGTGAGATCAGGAGAGCAGTGAGCAGCCATTACACATCACACTGGCAAACTCCCTTTCATTTATAATAAGCTCTCGAAGTAGAATCTCATGCAGATCAATGTCCATCCCATAGTTCTAAATGTTCTAAGTGAATCATTTACATATATACGAAAAACATGGATTTCTCTGGAATAAGATATTGGCTTGAAGGTATTAAGGTATCATTTTTTTCAGCTTCTTATGACCTACATGACTATATAGACAGCTTAGAAGGGTTTATCCTACTGTCAGATTCCCATTAAGAAATTTCCACAGTCTCTTGTTGTGCTTTGTCCTTATCACTTAAGCATCATTTCCATTCTTTTACTTCCCTCCTTTTGCTACTGCATATCCATATTACAGTTCTGCAAGCAGAGATGCATTTACACTGCAGGATTATCATAAAGGAGCATTCCTTTGCTGTACAAAAGATCATCATTCTTGGCAGCATATCATTCTAAGCAAATAGATCCTCCTCTGCTGAGACCAATGGCAGCCTATGTGCACTGATCAATCTATTACAGATCATTCAATGAAAAATATTAAGATTTGAGAGTCCTCAGAGGTTGATACCTTTTAATGGCTAACTAAAAAGATGGTAACAAAATAGCAAGCTTTCGAGACTACTTGGGTCTCTTCATCAGGCATGGTATAACAGAAAAGATAGCTATTTGTTACCATCTTTTCAGCTAGCCATTATAAGGTATCACACACTGAGGACTCTCAAATTTTTAAATTTTTTTTCTCTACTGGTTAACATGGTACAAAGATATATGTTTCCAGGAGTGTTGAGCATTCCGATACTGCAAATATCGGGTATCAGCCGATATTCGCTGTATCAGAATTCCGATTCTGAGTTCTGATATTTTTTGCATATCGGATACCGGAATCGGACGTTGGCAGTAAAGTATATGGGGAGTTCCTGTGTCACAGAACGAAGTACGTGACACAGGAACTTCCCGAAAGTGTCACTGTCAGTGTCGGTCGGGTCTGTCAGGAGTCAGCAGCACTTACCTGGCAGAAGATCCTCGGTGGTCACGTCTTGGACTCCTTGATGGCCGCCATTACCCTCTCCCTGGCGGTCACGTGCAGCTTCTCGCGATAACTGCATGTGCTGCCGGGTACTGGGTAATCTCGGCCAGCTGTCGCGAGAGTACAGCAGTACGGATGACATCGCCAACCGGGGAATCAGCTATGGTAAGCAGCTCTGCTGTATCTGGATG
>VIAB01028072.1:24824-36514 GCA_009801035.1 Oophaga pumilio
AGGGAGCCCCTGCTCAGAAACCATCTCCAGCACATTCACAACAGGTATTACCAATTCCAGGATCCTATCCCAATATACAGTATGTTTAATAACACAAATATTAGCAAATACTGTACCTCCAATTAGTTAGAAATGTAGTATAGTTCTTCTGACTGTCACTTACACCATGTGCAGGGCATTGCAGTAGCTTAAGTATTCATAGTTATGACAATAGTGACAGTTAGTTGTTAGTTTTCGTAACCATGGCTATCTAAGCTACTGCAATACACTGCACATGGGGTAAGCGACAGTTAATCAGAAGAACTAAACTATATTTAAAATTGGAGGTATTTGCTAAGATTATTATTACACCTACTACATATTTGGATAGGATCTTGGAGATGGGAATACCTCTTTAATCAGTACATTTAACACAATATATAAGCAGACAACTAAAGCCAACATTTATAAGCTTCTGTTTAGGACCTTGACATCTCGTGCCCAGCCACAACCTTGAGATGAAGCATATACCTGGTGCAGATCCTGAACTAGTTCTACTTTCCAACAAATATGAAGAAATAGATGTAAGTGACATGTGCTAGAAATATATGCACATAAGTTATTTATTTTTATTGAAAGCTGTTTTGGTTATTCTGACTGACCACTTTCAGATGGACCTAATAGGGGGGCTGTTTTGAATCCCTAAAATGGGCAGAATATCCTGACTTCCCGTGGATAATGTAGACCACTATTACATCTCCACTGGCTTCTAGGTCACTAACTCTGGTTCTAATGAACAACGGGAGGTACATGTGTTGCTTCTATAATATGGATACAAAACCGCCAGTATTTCGACCATATGAAAGTGGCCTTAAAGAGCCCTGGCTTGGCTCCCGCGGTCACATGAACTTATGACTGGAACAGGATATACAAAGTCAGTCTGTGCACATCTGATCAGGCCGCATGGACATATTAACCGCTGCCAAATACCACTGGCCACAACAGTATTGGTCACTGGCCATTGGTGCAGCCAGTGATTTGCTGTTGCAGTCATATGTCCTTTCCTACCAGAAGGAGAGCAGACTCCATGATTAGTCTGACTCATTATAACAAGTAGTTCACTCCAATGCAGAAGATTTTAAGTGGAATTCCATTGGGTAAAATCAAATTAGGCAAATGTATCATTGCCGTGTGGCAAAAGGTGTGGTGAGCGCCCTCTGGACACTTAGGCCTCTTTCACACATCCGTTGTGCGCCCTCCGGCATTTTTTTGTCCAACCGCATCCGGCGAAATGTAATGCCGGATGCGTTTTTTTTTGCATTGACTTTCATTAGCGCCGGATGGCGCCTGATGTCAGTGCGTTGTATGCGTTTTTGTCCGGATCCGGCGGAAATGTACATTCCGGCGGCCGGACACAACGCAGCATGTAACGTTTTTTTTTGCCGGAGCTGCCTGATGTGCCTGAAGCGGCGCAGCAGGCGGCCGGAAACAATAGAATTCATTGGAACTGGAACAGAGTTTTGGGCAATCCGGCAAAAGTCTGATCCGGATTCTGGAAATCGAGGTCGTCTACTACTACTACTGCTGCTGCTGCTTCTGCTACTACTACTACTACATTTTCAAGTGTCTCCGGCCATCAGAAACCCTCTTTTTGTGGGTTCAAAAGTTCAGGTCGGATCCAGCAAAAAACCGGATCCGTTGCATCAGTTTTTTTGTTTCAGCGCCGGATCCCTCCCTTCAGTCATAGGACGGATCATGCCTGATACAAAAAGACGGATGTGTGAAAGAGGCCTTAGCGGGAACATGGATTTAGAGAATGTAAAAATTATTTATCGTCGTTGTGTACCATATTTTAGATACAAATAATGGACTAATGAAAGTGAACCAAGAGGTGGCCTAAACATCAACTAGCAAGATATGGCAAATCGGGCACATACACCACAGTGATCAACTTGAATTATTCTCTGGCTGCCTGGACTAAGTTTATGCAGTCTATTTAGACATCATTAGTAGAGTTGAGCGAATAGCTTTTCCCTAGCTATGCAGGTGACTGGCCTACTGCTTACCATCACAAAAGCAAAATTTGTCCATAGCATTCTTGACTCTCAAACAGGCTAGTGACACCAGCTCTTTCCCAGTTTACTTAACGACTGCCAATATGCATTAAAACTGTGGCTGCTAAGGGGCCTTTTTTCCCTCACAGCTGTTTTAAAACGATCGGAAAAAAGTGAATAGCACCTGCCCACCTCACAGGCAAAATTCCCATGGGAGACAGCTGTACATGACAGCCAACGCCCTGCGGTATCGGCCCCAACCGGTTTTGGAACAGATGGTGGCAGATTAACCCCTTAAATACCGCTATCACAGGTATCCAAGTGGTTAAAAGGGTGTTAAAAGCCCCCCCCCACTGCACAGGTTCAACCAACCGCGATTGTAATAGTGGGTGCCAATCATTGCCATGGTACTATGAGGTCATCTAATGACCCCTTGTTACGGCGAACTTTGCAAATATAAAAATAACTATTCTTGTACTGCTGTCTATTTGTTCATTGTGCCTCCCAAAACTCTGAATAAGGCTCAGATCACATGCATCCTGCGCTCTCTGTTGAGTGCTTTTGTCAGGGTTTCCATGTAAATCCCCAAAACTGGAGAATAAGACAAAACCCCCGATGGAAGCACATACTTATGATGCAGGTTGAGTTACTTTGGACTCAGGCTGGTCTCTGTTCCAGTGGTGTCACATTATTTAAAGGTGTCTTTTTAGCGCACAAGTGTGGATGACCGCCGTTTTGTGCCCACCTAAAAAGATGGACGCCACCGGAGCATATGCCAAAAAGTGTAGATTGTGAGCCCTCGCGGGCAGGGTCCTCTCTCCTTCTGTACTTGTGTGTGCCTTGTATTGCTCATGTTTACTGTACTTGTCTATACTTGCCCCTCTTCACATGTAAAGCGCCATGGAATAAATGGCGCTATAAAAATCTATAATAATAATAATAATAAAAGTGTACACAGTGTCTCCATCTGCCTCATTATAGTGAGTGGTTCAGTCTGAATTTCATTTTTGTGGAATTTACACAGAAGCACCCGATGTAAGGGCTCAGTGTAGAATACAAGAATGTGATTCAGCCTCATACTGGAAGCGATCAAAAATTATGTACCCCAAAATGTTAAAAAAAAAACTAAGTTATCCCGGACAAAACCAGCCCTCACTCAGGTGCATCATCTGCCACTGGAAATATAAAGGGCTCCCATGTTACTGGTAGAACAAAGACTCTGGAAAAGTGGCACGGCTCTATCTCTCTCCACCCCCCCAAAAAAAAAAAAAAAAAAAATCTAGTGGAATCTGTGCTCCCAGATCCAAATGCCCCCTTCTACTGAACACCACTGTGCCTAAACCACAGTAAGCGGCCACATTTGGCATTATTGTAGCGGGGAGAGTGTACATAATTTACAGGGTGAATGTCTCCAGAAGTACAAGATTGATACTATGTATGGGGGCACAATGTATGGGTACTAGAGTGGCATATTTGAAATTCTCAAGAATAAAGGATAGCGTGGATGTTACAAAATAGTCACTGCAGCCATAAATTAATTCATTGATAGGTGCAATTTCTATAATGGGGTTACTTTTGTTTTTTTTCCTGCTGTTCTGGCACCTTCTGGGCTCTGCAAATGTCGCCTGCAAACTATTCTAACAAAATCTGTGCTCCAAAAGCCAAATAGCGTTCCTTTTTTTTGTCAGCCCTGACATATGGCCTAACAGTAGTTTCCAACAACATATAGGGCATCATCGCATTCGTCAGAAACTAACCCTTTTGTAACTGACAAATTTTCAGCAAATAAAAAAAAAATACATTTTTGCAATTGAAGTTATATTTCCACTTTCCAATATACTAAAATTCTGTGAGGCACCTGTGGATTCAAAATTCTTATACACCCCTAGATGAAATCCTTAAGAAGTGAAGTTTCCAATACGGGGTCACTTGCTGATCTGGCACTTCAAGGGCTCGGCTAATGGCAACAAGATTCTAGTCGACTCTGCTTTCTAAAAGCCAAGTAGCGTTCTTTCCCATCCGATCTCTGCCATGGCCATGTGCAACCACATATGGAGTACTGCCATGTTCAGTAAAAATTGCACAACACATTATTGGGTCCATTTTCTCCTGTTATAAATTTTGTGACAGGACAGTATGTGTAAAAAAAATTTTTTTGTTTTCATATCTCAATGTTATGAAGTTTTGTGAATCACTTGTAGGTTAAAAATGCTCAAAACATCCTAGATAAAACGCCTTGAGGGGTCCATTTTCCTAAATGGGGTTGCTTAAGGGGGATTGCTGCTGTTTTGGCACCTTAGGAGCTTGGCTAAAGGAGCCCACAACCTGTTCAAATGGAATCTACATTCTAAAATCCAAGTAGCGCTCCTTCCCATCCGATCCCTGCCGTGTGCTTAACCAGTAGTGTACAGCCACATATGGGGTAATTCCACATTCAGTAAAAATTGCATATCAAGTTTTGGGGTCCTTTTTCTTCTATTACACCTCATGGAAATTCTAAATTTGGTGCTAAAATAGTATTTTAGTAAAAAAATAAATATTTTGTTTTCTCATCTAAGATTTGATAAAGTTCTGAGAATTTTTAACCTACAAGTGATTCACAAAACACCACTATATCAATTCTTTGAGGGGGTCTAGTTTCCCCCCCCCAAAAAAAAGGGTCAGTTTTTGGGGGTTTCTGCTGTTTGGCATGCCAGGGACTCACAATCTATTACAGACAAATTTACACTCCAAAAATCAAATCGTGCTCTTGCCTTTCTAAAACCGGCCATGTGTCCAACCAGCAGTTTTTGACAACATATCGGGTAGTATTGTGTTCGGAAGAAATTGTGTAAAATTATGGGGGTCCAATTACTCATATTATCCATTGTAAAATTTACAAACTTGGGGCTAAAACATTGAGTGGCTAAAAAAAAACCTTAATTTTTATTTTCAAAATTGCAAATTTTTATGCAGCCTCATACTGTAAAGCTTTTGATTTTTGAATAGGAGCGTCTAAATACAAAACCCCAGAAGGAGCTCTGCAATAAGACCAGGACGTTCGTTTGCTTCGCCCATCCACCCCTTCCTTTGATCAGAGGGAGCCAATGGATTGTTATGCCAGCCACATGTCCATCATATGACTGTGGTTGGACACCATAGGAAACCGGTGATTTGTTCTATATACAGCGGTACTACAGTATTGCTGTATATTGTAAAAGTGATAATTCCTGCCACCTCAATGTTGGGAAAAAAAAACAAAATACAAAAAAAACCCAGTAAGTATATATTTCAAAACTGGACGAATAAAAAGACCAGCTCACCACGCAAAAAAAACCCAAAAAACTCCCCACACAACTCGATTAATGGTAATATAAAAACAAAAGTTATGGGTCTCGGAAAATGGTGATACAAACCAAAAAATTCTGATTTTTTTTATTGGCTTAAAAATAACTAAAACGGTACGATTACAGAGATACCAAATCTTTATAGACATGAAGAATTAAGTTTCAAGGTCATTTTTACAGCTCAATTAGCACCTTAAAAATAACACCCCAAAACCAATGGTGGAATTGTGGTGTATTTTCTTCATCAATTCACTATGCTAGGAACTTTTTTTTTGCCATTTTCCTTTTATCCATATTGAAAAATGAGTGGTGTCGTTTTCAAACTAAAACGCATCCTGCAAAAAAAAAAAAAACAACAAGATCTCAAATATTTTTCAGTGAAAGAATAAAAAAAAATTATGATTATCTGAAAAAGAGGAAAAAAAAATACAAAAACAGAAATTTGTTGTGGAGGGAGGGGGTTAATGTAACCTTATAAATTTAGCAGGAGGAGCTGAAAAGACTGATATAGGTGTTTGATCTGCAGGTAGCTGATTATCTGATGGCATTTCCAACTTAACTTTTTAAAGTGAATTTCTGTGATTACACTTCAACATTTAGTAACACATTAACTTCTGCCCTTGTTGCTTGTGAATTTTCACATGCACTTTTATAGCTGTAAAGTTAATTGCCATTTTATCATCTTGTAACTGGTTCTTAAGACATTCGGAGGTGTTTCTAACAATAATAAGTGAAAATGGAGTCTAAATACTGAATTGTATGGGCTACTGCAATCAGCATTGCCAGAGTAACAATGGAATATTAGGGGTTAAGAGTGCCCTTTACATGATCTGCAGATGTGACATATTGCAAACATCTTTAGAGACTTTTTCCAGTTCAAGGTCCCATGGGTGGAATTTAATTTAAGTGATAATTTTTCTTGCACAAGCAAAATTATATCTGTTTGTGTGTAAATTGCCATCCTTGGTTACATGTCCCACTTAGAGCCTTTATATCATGTTCAACCTAAATGCATTCAGTCCAAGGTCACAAAACAAATTGCGGTGTTTATCATCTATTACAGAGAATTGGACTTAGCAACATGGGAAGAAAGGAAATTAACCAACTACTGAAGGATCTGGGATTTTACAAGAAGGAAAGCCCAGATTCCCCAGTCCCCCAAGAATTCCAAACCGCACCAGCAAGACAAAAGACACTGGATGATGTAGAAGCGAAAGCTGCGGGGGATACGAAGGAGGAGCTGTAGTAGCTTTACTTAGCACTCATCTGCCATAGGTCTGTCAAGAAAACACATCAGACAATTGCATAGAGTTAAAATGAAGCAAAATGGGAATAGAAATGCTACACAAAACACTTCTAATGATTCTAGAAGAGCACAACACTAAACTACTGCACTTACTAAATAACCCAACTAGTTGTCTTCTCATATCTCAAGACCAAAATGCAAATATTTGGTCAAGCAGTGTCTTTTCCTAATACTGCAAGCAGCAATAGGTGCTCTGAGCCTCGGCCTTTTTACATCTTGCAGAGCACCTGCCATAACATAGCATCATTCCTTTTAGACACTAGAGGCAGCCCCATTTACTATGTCTAAGGTAGGGTTGGCATGGCAGACCGGTACTAAAGTCATAAAAAGGAATACGAGTCAGACTAGCAATGTGTTGGTGGTCTTTATTAGAAGAATCTTGAGGACATGTTTGGATTGTTGAATGTACTACTAGAGTTTACAAGTGCTGTCTTTGCATAGGTTGTAGAATAGATAAGATTTCTGCAAAAAGCTTATAGTCGCAGGGATGCACAAAGGTGGAAGGGAGTTTGTTATGAAGGATCAGTTTGTTTAATGTTTTTTGATGATAAAATTGCTCTCTGACATCATCGGATCACCATTTGTCTTCTTGGACATAAATGAAGTTCTCAGCTGTAAAGTTTCCTAGTTGGGAGCAGATGTAAACCGTCCTTGATGATGTTTGGTGATCGGAATTTTACACCTCAGGAGAGTGTAGACTTTCATAATAAAAATATTAAAATGCATGATTTGTTTTCAAATGCGTATTTTGTGCATAAAGTTTTAAATCAACCCAATAAACAAACATATCAAATCTAGTGTTGTTGCCAGAAAGCATATTCCAAGATTTACAGTGCCTTGAAAAAGTATGCATAGCCCATGGACTTTTCCACAATTTTCATGTAACATGCACAAACTTAAAGCGAACCTGTCATCAGGCTTTTGCTAAGTAAACTACAGGCATTGTCAGGTCAGCGTTATTACACTGATTAAAACGATACCTGGGTTGAAGAAATCCATCTTGTGGTTTAATCTGTATTTGTAGTTTTCAGTTAATGAGATTCTCATGCTTTGGGGCCTGTGGATGGGGCTTTCTTTGGTGCTCTGGCCTCATCATCATTGTGGCTTAAATGACAGGTCACTGAACCTTTAGAGACCTGCCTATTTTAAACATTGCAGTTAATATTGTAGACTTTGAAGAAAAAAAAAAATTACCCCCAGAAAAATGTTGCTGGCGACGGCACAGAAACACTTATTGCTTACCAATAGATGCTAATGTGCATGCACCACCATTTTGCTGTATTCAGCCTCCTGCAATTTGATACCCCTCAAAATCCTGTGTGACCAAATTGACTCTAGAAGTCATAATTAGTAAGTTGAGCCCACCTCCGTATAACTACAATTGTTCTGTGAAGGCCTCAGGTTTGTTTGAGAACATTAGGTATCAAACAGTATCATAAAAACCAAGGAAAAAAACAGGCAGGTCAGGAATAAGGTTGTGGAAAAGAGTAAAGCAGGGTTAGACTATAAAAAAATAAAAAAAGTTGGCAACCTCTGAATATGGCACAAAGTTCATTCATCCAAAAATGGAAGGAGTATGGCACAACTGCAAAACTACAAAGACATGGTTGTCCACCTAGACTGACATTCCAAGCAAGGAGAAAACCAAATAGAGAAGCAGGTAAGAGACCCGAGATCACTCTGGGGGAGCTGCAGAGATCCATAGCTCAGGTGGGATAATCTATTCACAGGATAACTATTAGTCATGTACTCCATAAAATCTGGCCTTTTGTGGAAGAATGGCAAGAAGAAAGCCATTTTTGAAAGCAATGCAGAAGAGAAGTCGTATTTGAAAAAAAAAAAATAATGTTGGGGACACTGCTGGCGCCTGGATGAAAGTGCAGTGGTAAGTTGAGACCAAAGGGTAACTTTTTGGGCTAAATGCAAAACACTGTACAAGAACCTGAAAACACCATCCCTACCGTCAAACATGGTGGCAGCACCATTCTGTGGGGATGCTTTTCTACAGCAGGGACAGTAAAGCTGGTCAGAGTTGATGGGAAGATGGATGGAGCTAAATACAGGGCAATCCTGGAGGAAAACTTGTCAGAGGCAGCAGGAGACTTTGGATGGGGTGTAGGTTCACATTCAAGCAGGACAATGACCCTAAACATACTGCCAGAGCTACAATGGAAATTGTTTATATCAGAAGCTCACAACATTTTTTTGGTTAGAGGCCACATTTCACCAATCCCAAGGGCATATATTTTTTCTCTTCGCCACGACAGCACCCACTGAGAGAGGGGATCCGCCCCTAGGAACAGGAAACCTACAGAGATAAAAGGAGCGGCCCCCCTCGCTCCTCAGTTGGTTTCCTGTTCCTGGAAGAGGAACCTATGGAGAAGAGGATTTCTGGGCTGGATTGCCGCCTGTGCGGTTTCCATGAGAGCGGCAGGGGCTCCAGCGCCAGACGCAGCGTCGGGGGAATTCTGTTTCAGCTCCCTCCTCAGTTGAGGGAAAAAGGGCCCGAATGACATTCCGGCCATAAGACGCACGAGCATGAGGTATTCCCCGGGGGTGATGCGAGGCCAGGAACAATCCTGCTCTGGCTCGCATACAGTGTGCGGGTGAGGCATGCTGCCTAAAGCAGAAGTACCGCGGCTGCCCTACCTGTAAGGAGCTGTGAGCCGTGCTGGATACCGGACCATGGATGGGGGTTGAAGGCCACCGCTCTCTCGCTGGTAACGTGGCAGATTCCCCAGCGGCGGTAGAGACGTGGCCGGGTGCACAGGGCCGGCGCACGTGGCTGGCAGTGAGTGGAGCGCGCACAGGCACACGCGTCATCATTCAGCCCAGTGGTCCCCGGAAGTGAGAGCAGACTCCGGGAGACCAGAGAGAAAGGCGCCGCGGTATAGAGCGGCCGCAAAGGCGCATGGGGGGCACAGAACCCAGAAGTGAAGTTGCACTTCAGGGTCAGAGAAAGAAAAAAAAGGGGGGAAAAAGCTGCATAAAAGCACCGGCCAGAGGCATACTGGTGCGTAGCGATGTCATCCCCAAGTGACCCCGTTTCGCGCTCACCTGATGAGCTGTTGGTGCCACGCAGCAGCAGCAGGAAAAGTGGAAGTGGACACTCTAAGCGGAGTAGCTCCACAAACAGGACTGAAGGAAAATCGTCTCGCTCCACCGCCTTCAACCTCAAAGCCGGTACCACGCTGACAAGCAAGCTTCACTGGGTGAGTGTTATAATTCACACCTATCAAGCTGATGGCCCTTCCCCCCTCTTTCTATCTGTCCTTAGGCAAAAAAAACGGAGAAATCCAAAACACAAGGAATGTGCCCTATGCTCCCAGCCCCTCCCGGACACGTATCCTAAAAGGTTATGTCAGATTTGTATTGGCCATACACTTCAGGAGGAAAGTTCAGTAAGAACGGAAGACATCCGCCTGATGATTAGAGAGGAGCTACAGGCCCTAGGGGGAGCAAGTAGTGTCACGGGAAGGAAATCCCTTAGAGAGACCACCCCACCTAGGGTAGGAACCTCTTCGGAAAGTGGAGAACTTAATTCACAGGCTTCACAGGAATCCGTGTCCTCAGAGGAGGAAGAACAAACATGTTTTCCAAATGATAGCATAAATAATCTGATCAAATCAGTGAGGAATACTATGGGGTTGTCAGACGTTAAAGACCCTAAAACTCCCAAGGAGATTATGTTTTCGGGTCTCTCTCAATGAAAAGGTCGAGTATTCCCAATAATTCCGGCCATAAAGGATTTAGTTAAAAAGGAATGGGAGAAGCAGGGGCAGAGAGGCTTTATGCCAGCGGCAGACGGTACCCCTTCAATGATGAAGATCTGGCCTCCTGGGCGAAAGCGCCCAAAGTAGATGCAGCTGTGGCTTCAACCTCCCGCCGGCCCTCTCTACCAGTAGAGGATACTGGAATTCTGTCAGACCCCCTGGATCGGAAAGCAGATGCACTGCTCAAAAGATCATGGGAATCCTGTATAAGGGCTTTCAAGCCAGCAATATCGGCCACGTGTACTGGCAGAGCCATGTTAATATGGCTAGACCAGCTGGAGGAGAATATAAAAAATGGCCTATCCAGGGATAAGCTATGTTCCTCCATCCCTCTAATTAAAGGTGCGGCAGCCTTCTTATCAGACGCGTCAATAGACTCTCTCCGTCTAGCGGCAAGAACGGCGGGATTAACAAATGCAGCTCGGAGGGCGTTATGGTTGAAAGGCTGGAAGGGGGACGCACAGACTAAGGCTAAACTCTGCACTATACCCTGCCAGGGTGAGTATCTGTTCGGCGCAGTGTTAGATGACATCCTAACCAAAGCAGCGGAAAGAAAGAAAGGCTTCCCTAATCCATTCGTTCCATCCTACAGGAGGGCATTCAGGAAGCCAGCATTTGGCAGGAAGAAAGACTTTAAAACTCAGAACTCCTGGAATAATAAGGACTTCAAGCCGAAGGGAAACTTATTCGGTAAACGTCCCTTCAGATCAGGAGATAAATTCCGGTAGTTCCAATCTACCGGTGGGTGGCAGGCTATTACACTTCTGCCGTCACTGGGAAAAGATAACAGCTAACCCCTGGGCTATTAATATTGTTAAATCAGGCCTAGCATTAGAATTTGTCCGGAACCCTCCGGACTCTTTTCTATTGACTTCTTTAAAGTCCCAGGCTCAACAAGAGCATTACAATTAGAAATTTAAGGCCTATTATCCAAAAAAGTACTAGTGGAGGTTCCGGCACATCAAAAAGGGAAAGGCTTTTACTCTCCTTTGTTTCTGGTATCCAAACCAGATGGTTCATTTAGAACCATAGTCAATTTAAAGAAGCTGAATACTTTTTTGAGGGCCCGAACCTTCAAAATGGAATCTATACGGTCAGCCATAAAACTTTTATTCCCCAGATGCTACATGGCAGTCGTGGATCTCAAGGATGTGTATTATCATATGCCGATACAACTCTCGCATCAACGCTTTCTCCGAGTAGCAGTGACATTAGAAGGCCAGATCCGTCATCTTCAGTTCGCGGCAATGCC
>VIAB01028075.1:0-13485 GCA_009801035.1 Oophaga pumilio
TATTTGTGTAATTCTCAAAACTTTTGGCCATGACTGTATAAGATTAATAATGAATAGGTGTCTTATTGACGCCTCTCCACATTAACCCCTTATTACCCCATATGCCACCGCTACACGGCAGTGGAAAGAGAGGGGCTAAGTGCCAGAATTGGCGCATCGTACAGATGCACCAATTCTGGGACGGCTGGGTGCTGGTATTTTTAGCAGTCTACTCCTTGTGAATCTCCCCCAAATTTTTGAATGGCCTTTTCTTAACAATCCTTTCAAGACTGTGGTTATCCTGTTTGCTTGTGCACATTTTTCTGCCACACTTTTTCCTTCCACTCAACTGTCCATTAATATGCTTGAATACAGCACTCTGTGAACAGCCAGCTTCTTTAGCATTGACTTTTTGTGGCTTACCCTGCTTTTGGAGAGTGTCAATGACTGCATTCTGGACATCTGTCAAGTTGGAAATTTTCCCCATGATTGTGGAGCGTACTGAAACAGACTAAATCCCGGGTCTCACCTAGCGATACACCAGCGATCCCGACAACGATCAGGATCGCTGGTGTATCGCTACATGATCGCTGCTGAGCTGCCAAACAGGCAGCTTAGGGCAGCGATCAGCACAGCGACACTGCGGGTAACATCGCTTAGTTACCCGCAGTGTACCTTGGATACCAGCGCCCTGATGCAGGGAGCTGGTAACCAAGGTACACATCGGGTTTCCAGGCGCAGCCCCGCACCTGGAAACCCGCTGTGTACCTTGGTTACCAGCGGATCGCTGGTTTCCCGCCTGTCACACGCAGCGATGCGTGCTGGCCAGCGGGAGACCAGCGATCAAAAAAATGTCCAGGACATTCAGCGACGATCAGCGATACCCAGCAGGGGAGCTGAGCGTCGCTGAATGTCACACACAGCAATATCGCTGGGGAGATTGCTGCTGCGTCACAAAACTAGTGACTCAGCAGCGATCTCGCTAGCGAGATCGCTGTGTGAGATGGGGGCTTTAGGGAACTTTTTAAACACTTAGGAAGCTTTGCAGGTGTTTTTTGTTAATTATTCTAATTTACTGAGATAATGACTTCTGGGTTTTCATTGGCTGTAAGCCATAATCATCAACATTAACAGAAATAGACACTTGAAATAGATCACTGTTTGTATTAACTCTGTATAATATATGAGATTCACTTTTTGTATTGAAGAACTGAAATAAGTTAACTTTTTTATGATATTCTAATTTTGTAAGAAGCACTTGTACCTTACTGAGGCCTCTGTGACTACATAAATAAGTCAACTGGTATAGCTACCCATAAATTGCCCCATACAGTTTTCAGTCCTTTTTCCCTTCAAATTGTAGGGCGAGCTTAGTGCATAGGAGTCTACTCAGCTAAGATTGAACAGAATGGAAGCCTGTAAAATCTCTAAGCACTGAACTCCCCTGAGTGGTGCAGCAGGAAAATGCTCTGGCTCCATGGCAGTAAGCACAAGTTTCAAGTCAAGTGCCCTTCACCCCACAATGGTGGCATGGTCTGCATCTATGTTGTTTGCTTCCTCAAAGTTACACAGGGTTCATGGAAAAATAAAAAATATAGGCATTATTGTGTTCTAAATGGTAAGGCCACAGGAGAAAAACATTGAGAAGCCTTGGCCTAGACTACATGTCATATATCTAGAAAGACAGCGCTGTGCTGGAGGAGAGGTGTTGACTGAACTCATTACCTTATATCGTGTTCTGTGCCAATGCAATTATGGTGTCACTTTTTAACTTGGCAAATTACATTATAGTAATTATGTGACTCATGCAATGATGTTAGGATGAAGAACAGCACAAGAAAAAAACAAGAAAACCTAATTATTTAAATGAACACAGGAAGGAAATGTTATGGTGAAATATTTCCACAGCTCGTGAAATACATGTGCAAGTTTGGTTTCCGTTATATACAGAGAGCATTTCCAGTATGAGCTCACTTTTGATGAGCTGACATTTAAATATGAGGATAGCATAAGTAGTGATGGGACGTGGAAACACTTGAATGGCCCAATGGTCATTGTAATTGCACATATGGTTAGGCTGTTTTCTGCTGGGCTTGTCGCAAAGTATATATAAAGAAGAAAAGAGAGAAGACAAACACTAAAGGAACTGCAAAAACTAGGAGCAGCCCTCTTCTCACTACACACTAACACTAGGTGAATATCTTTAATCATGTCCTTAGGCTGCAGACATATTTGCAGTTTTTGCAAAAGAAAACAAAAAAACAAACAAAAACAAAGTAGCCGTGCAAAGTGTGAATGCAGCCATAGTCTTCAGTTTCCATTGAAGGTTAAGGATTGTTTAGAAATCCTACAGATCCCATTATCAATCAAGTTACTGTCCAGTCCTTCGACTGTATTTTTGCCCCTAAAAACATAAAATGTATGCTAATGGTTATTACCGTAAAATGTATATTTACATATATAAATAACAGTGTAAACCTTCCGCTATATAAACAGGAGCGGACTCAAATAGAGCAGGGTCCCTGTGCAAAACCAATATACAGACCCTTTGCAGTCCAATAGTTCATCTGGGTGTTTTGCACAGGTTGTACCAATGTCATGTCCACCCCCAACCAAGACTTTGTAATGTAGTTTACCATCCCGTGACAATCTGTTCAGTAGGACAGACTGTGCTGACATCTACAGTGATGGTAGTAGACTGCCTCCACCACCCTATTACCAATGTGAGGGTGCGATATCCTGCATATATATTATCCTATTAAATGTATTTAACTCACTATAATCCATCACCTAATACAAATTTCATATCAATAAAGAAAAAGCTGGCACCAGTATCCAAAGAACTTCTGTGGAGGACAGTAAATACTATTCAGATAATGGGGCCAACCAGAACTCATAGCCTTGTTTGGGGTTCTTCACTTGAAAAGGACGACATGCAGAAACTGTTTTTGTTCAGAAGAAGAATAAGTGGCACTCACTCCGGATGGGAAACCACGCGCTACCTTTATTCAACAGACATGTGAAGGTGTCAGTGAGAGCTGCGCAGGCAGGTGGCATTCATGTACACATTTTCTATAATTTTGTTAAAGCAAAAAATTGGCCTTCTGCACCCCAGATTGTTTGGGTTTGGATACGTTTCAACAATACAATCCCACAAGAATCTAGAAGTTTCTGTTAGTAACAGTAACATTCCTTTTGTCTGTTCCGTGTAGTGTAGTGGAGTAGATAAACGGAATTCATGTGCAAAACGGATAATGCAAATGGAAGCAGAGGGGTCCCATTAATTATTATGGGGTCCGTCTGGGTTGTTTTGTACAGTTGAGCTCAACAGTTTTCAAACCCGGCAGAATTTTTGCTTTCTTGGCCTTTTTTCAGAGAATATGAATGACAACACCAAAACTTTTTCTCCACTCATGGTTAGTGGTTGGGTGAAGCCATTTATTGTCAAACTACTATGTTTTCTCTTTAAATCATAATGACAACCCAAAACATCCAAATGACCCTGATCAAAAGTTCACATACCCCATTTCTTAATACTGTGTATTGCTCCCTCTAACATCAGTGACAGCTTAAAGTATTTTGTGGTAGTTGTGGATGAGGTTCTTTATTTTCTCAGATGGTAAAGCTGCCCAGTGTTCTTGGCAAAAAGGCTCCAGTTCCTATAAATTCCTGGGCTGTCTAGCATGAACTGCGTACTTGAGATCTCCCCAGAGTGGTTCAATTATGTTGAGGTCAGGAGATGGAGATGGTCACTCCAGAACCTTCACTTTGTTCTGCTGTAGCCAAAGACAGGTCGACTTGGCCTTTTATTTTGGATCGTTGTCATGTTGGAATACCAAGTACGTCCCATGTGCAGCTTCCGGGCTGATGATTGCAAATTTGTATTCAGTATTTGCTGATAACGTGCTGCATTCATCTTTTCTTCAATTTTTACCAAGTTTCCTGTGCCTTTGTAGCTCACACATCCCCAAAACATCAGCGATCCACCTCCGTGTTTTACAGTAGGAATGTTGTTCCTTTAATCATAGGCCTTGTTGGCCTCTTTTCAAATGTAACGTTTATGGTTGTGGCCAAAAAGTTAAATTTTGGTCTCATCACTCCAAATTACCTTGTTTCAGAATTTTTGAGGCTTGAGCTTTCTTCTGGCTACTCGACCATGCAGCCCATTTTTCTCCTTATTGTGCATCTTGAAACAGCCACAAAGCTAGTTTTCAGACAGTCCAGTATTTCAGCTGATGCTCTTTGTGGGTTTTTTCTTTGCATCCTGAACAATTTTCCTGGTAGTTATGGACAAAATTTTTGTTGGTCTACCTGACCGGGGTTTTGTTTTTACAGAACCCCTGATTTTCCATTTGTTAATCAGAGTTTGAATGCTGCTGACTGGCATTATCAATTGATATATTTTTGTATCCCTTCCCTGTTTTATACAGTTCAACTACCTTTTCCCATAGATCCGTTGAATATTCTTTTGTTTTTGCCATGATTCACAATCCAGAAATGTCAGAGGATGGATGAAAGATGCAAGAGTCTGTCTGGATCCCAGAAACTTACTCCGCTTTTATGCACACACACTGATTACAAGCAAACAGGTCACAGGTGAGGATGTTACCAGTCAAACCTATTTGTGTCAACTTCTATGCATGTTATCAGGCCAAAATCACCAAGGTATGTAAACTTTTGATCAGGGTAATTTGGATGTTTTGAGTTATCATTATGATTTAAAAAGAGAAAACACAGTAGTTTGACAATAAAAGACTTCACACAACCACTAACCATGAGTGGAGAAAACGTTTTGGTGTTATCATTCATATTCTCTGAAAAAAAGGCCAAGAAAGCAAAAATTCTGCCGGGGTATGTAAACTTTTGAGCACAACTGTACCAGATTTTAGAATGGAAGAAAATGTTCTGCATGGTGCAATTTTTCTTGTTCTAAAAATGGACACATAATGGAACTCAGACACCCCCTGTAATAATCATTGGGGTCCCTTTGTAATGCAACTGATGCAGTTACAACATGAATTCTGTTTGTTCCTCTACATGCATCAACTGAAAAGCAAATTTGGACATAGCCTAAAGTATCTCTTTTTTCCCTCTAGTGTACAGATTTGATTCTGAATACAGGATATGAAGTAATAATTCAGAGATCACTGGATGGGAGGAAGTTTTGTAAGGATGTAGAGGATCTACTGAAGCAAAGGTACAAATTAATTATTAGTTTATCGTATGTTTTAAGAAAGTGGCTACTGTTGACTTTTAGTTTTGGAGTACATTACCAGTGGTATCACTACGGTTATCTGGTGTCTTTATTAATAAATGTATTTATATGTGAGTTAAAAAGTTCTGTTTTTTTCTGTGGAGTTATGCTTCTTATGTCTGTAAATACACAGTTCAAAAACTGAAGGGAAAGACATAATTCACACATCGAATCTTGATAAATGAGAGACTCGAGTGAAAAATAATTTCTGATATAAATTGTCTGATTTGTCGGGGAACAAAATGATGCATCAATGATCAACAGAAACCAAAATCATCCAGCAATGGAGGGCTACTTTCTAAATCACGCTGTACATAAAAGTAAAGAATTGAAATCACAGGTGAACACAATTTGCGTGAACTTTATCATAGCAACTCATAATCTGAGTCACTAGTGAGTATGGACGCCACATACTTGTATGTGTGGATAGTGTCTTGGGAGATTTCTTCTTCTGGAAGAGATTATCAGGGAGTTAGTCTGTGTACCTTGTAGTGTCAGACGTACTGATAAACAATATCTGAAAGGTTCTCAATTTGATTCAGATCTGGGGAACATGAGGTCCAGTTCATGCCATCAATGCCGTCATCATCTAGTAACTGCCTAGTCTGGACACTGTTGAAAGTTAAATGGAGGTTTGTGTGGCCCATCAAGGATAGGTGTGTCTCCTAAGACCATTACTGACTCTACACTAAACAAGTCATGCTAAGTGAAGTTGCCGCCATATTGTAACATTCACCACTGCATCTCCAGACTGTTTATTGTCCATCACATATGCTCAGTGTGAAGGCTAAGGGACGCCAAAAGTATACCTGCCAATCAATCACCACGGTGCTGGGTTGTGAGAAAAGGTCCCACAGGATGTCACGCCATCATAGAGTCTGTTTCTGACCAGTAGCCAACTGGAGGTCATTTTGTAGGGCTTTGATAGTTCTCCTTCAGTTTCTCCTCACACAAAGGGTTGATACCACTCTTTTGCCCTGTAGGGTTCTCCTCATGTAACAGCCCATGTCCTGGTATCTGCTCCATGCTCTTGAGACTGTGCTGGGAGACACAGCAAACATTCCTGCAATGGCGTGTATTGATGTGCCATCCTGGAGGAGCAGGACTACCTGTGTATGCAGAATAGCCTTCAGGTAAAGCCTTAGGCTACCAATAATAAAACAATAATAGCGAAATACAAAACTAGAGAAGAATAAGTCATCGCCTGGCGCCACCTCCTCCTCCTTGACTAACGACTCCTTTGCCTGAGGTTACACAGCATAAGGGCTGCCAAGCAAGCAGGGTGAGGCAGCGCTGGGTGAGGAATAGAGCTGGAGTGTCGGAGGCTTCAGATCTACAGTCCCATTTGCATATTAATTCAAATACTGATTTCTCAGTAACGGAGGAACGGACTGGCCATGTAAAGATATTCCTGGACTCGTCTTGTCAAATAGTGTGAGGTATTAAATCATGCATATAGATTCCCTTTAGTACTTTTTAAAAAAAAAAATCTGAAATGCTGGGATTACACACTTAAAAACACAATTGCAATTTTTCACCCGTTTTCTCAGGCTCCCACTTTCAAATCTGTAGTGAAAATGCACCAAAAATGCACAGTTCCGCATCGTTGTTTAATCACACAGGGGGAAGGAATTTCATGAAATCACATCCTCTTTCCTTAAAGTGTTAAATATTTCAGATTTTCTGTGCAAAAAAGTATTGGAAAGAAAGGTAGCATTGACATTATGTGGGAACATAGCCTAAGGCCGGGGTCATACTTGCGAGAAACTCGCACAAGTCTCGCACCTCAATATCCGGCACTGCTACCGGCATTCGGACCGGAGCGTTCAGCTGCATAGAAATACGTGCAGCCGCACACTCCGGTCCCAAGTGCCGGAAGCAGTGCCCGGTATTGAGGTGCGAGACTCGTGCGAGTTTCTCACAAGTGTGACCCCGGCCTTAGAGAGCTCTTCATCTAACACCTATTCCTTCACCATTATTCTTGACCTGGCTCAGTGTGAATGTGTTCTCAATAGAGAAAGGGGAATAAACTACTGCCTGACATTTAATCAAAAATGTATCTACTCTTGGTTATGTGGAAACCCCAGGAGTCAGGTTGCCACAATGGCCTTGCCTCCGTCCAGGGGGGGAGTGATGTCATGCCTGGAAGCAAAGAAGGAATCCCCTTACCAGGTGGTTCCAGCATACAACACAGTTCCTGCTCCAGGCCAGCAGGGGGAGCTCGAAACCCGACTTCAGGGGAGCTGCTCTCTCTGGTCAGGAGGAGGAAGCTAGTGGAGAGTTAGAGCCTGAGCAAGGTTCAGAGAGGACGTGTAGAGAGGAGCTGGGGATAGGATTTCCATCTGAGCTCACCCCAGGCTTGAGCGCCAGTGACTGGGCACCAGAGCCCGAGGCTGTGTGGGTACTAAAGCCCTGGCAGCAGAATCTAGAGGGCAAAAGACCGCAGATCCTCTGTCCCCAAATAATACTCGATGACACAGCAGCACGTGTGAGCCGGAGACGCCAGACAGGAACAACCCCTGAAGCAGGCAACAGCTGCCTGTCATGCGAGTGGAGTTCTACCTAAGCATCAGACAGAGAGAGGGACTTGAATAGAGTTTACAGCAGCAAGTATCTCGGAGAATAGTGCTAGAAAGGAGGCCTCACAACCCACCTGACTATGGGAATTCCCAAATTGCTTCCAGGCTGACCGGCTCCAGAACCATCTGTAACCTGAGCCCCGGACTGTACCTGCACTGCTCAGTAAAAGGTTAAGGAAACTGCACCCTGCTGTGTCCTATAAATGATTCACGCGTCACCAGCCCTGCACCACACTCACTACCAAAATCACCCTTAACATCCTAACTGCCCTGGGACACAGCTCTACCCGTGGAGAGCTTAACCATCTCTGCTGCCCTGTCATCGTCCCAGAGGATCTGCATTGCAGCGTCGGTCCCCTGACCGAATACCACGGGTGGCTTCACAAACATTTAATCCATTACATCATAAACTTTATTTCCCCTTTTTCATCATCATCCCCCCTTTTATTGGACGCCCAGGGCCACGGACCATGTCACTTCTGCCGTGACACTGCCCCATAAGAAGCGGCCCAGTACCGGGTACCCCACGGCCCTGGCAGGCGATCCAGTTATTGCATAAGAGTGCATGAATTTAGTGGTAGTACGGTGGTTTTGACACCCCACAGACTTACATTATTTTGGCCAAACATAGCTCTGTGTGCTAATACTCCCCTTTTAGGCCTCATTCAGACGTCCGTGTTGCACATATCCGTTTTTTTTCACAGATACAACACGTACCCATTCTTGTCTGTGGGGCTGTTTACATGTCCGTATTTTTCGTGGACCTTATTTCCGTGCAAAACACATGGAAATGTTAGTTTTTTTGCAGCAAGAATGCAAAGGGCCAATCCAAATCTATGGCACAGCCATCTTGTCTGTACGTATTTAACATTGCAAAGTATAGGAGAAGGTTTTTCATTTATTTATTTATCCATCCATGAAAAACCCTGATGACGCTGAAGGTAAAAAACCGACACACGGACACATCCATGACACATTGATCCAAAACACTGATACGGTTCACATACATGTTTAACCCCTTAACGACCACCGGTACGGCTTTTAACGGTCATTAAGGGTACTTAAACCACAGGGGGTAGCCGAGACCCCAGAGAACATGAATCGGGTCGGTTTTATAGGGTTAATAACGGCGATCGCAGCAAAAAAAAAATAAAATTATGTGCCATTTAATTTCTCTCTCCTCTGATGTGATCGGACTTCAGAGGAGAGAGAAAAAGGGTCCCCGATCCACCCCTTGTGGCCCCCATACCTCCCTTGTGGCCCCAGGGCCCTCCCGTGTCCCCCAGTGGGCGCCGCCATCTTTAATGGCGAGAAAATGGCAGGCGCATGCTCAGTGCGCCCGCCGCGATGTGCCGGGGGAGCTTGGGCAATTTTCTCCGGGGTCTCGGCTGCCGGGGGTAGCCGAGACCCCAGAGAACATGATCCGGGTCGGTATTTACCGACCCCGGTGTTGCGATCGCCGTTATAACACTCTAACGGCGACCGCAACAAAAAAAAAATGTATTTCTCTCCCCTCTGATGTGATCGCACATCAGAGGGGTGAGAATTAGGGTCCCCAGGGCGCCCGCCGAATCTGCCTGGCGGCAGATTCAAAAACTGATTCATTTATTCTCTAAAAGTACATTTTGATCACTGTGATAAACTATCACAGTAATCAAAATAAAAAAAAAATTGGTTCCGAAGTAAAGTTTTTGCAGTAAAAGTTAAATGTTAATTTTTTCCTTCCACATTGCTTCAGTTCCTGTGCAGTTTTTAGAATGGTGTCACTTTTGGGTATTTTCTATCATATAGACCCCTCAAAGTGACTTCAAATGTGATGTGGTCCCTAAAAAAAAATGGTGTTGTAAAAATGAGAAATCGCTGGTCAACTTTTAACCCTTATAACTTCGTAACAAAAAAAAAATTTGTTCCCAAAATTGTGCTGATGTAAAGTAGACATGTGGGAAATGTTATTTATTAAGAAATTTGTGTGACATAATTCTCTGATTTAAGGGCATAAAAATTAAAAATTTGAAAATTGCTAAATTTTCAAAATTTTCACCATATTTCCGTTTTTTTCATAAATAAACGCAAGTCATATCAAAAAATGTTTTACCACTAACGTGAATTACAATATGTCACGAAAAAACAATATCAGAATCAGTGGGATCTGTTAAAGCGTTCCAGAGTTATAACCTCATAAAGTGACAGTGGTCAGAATTGTAAAAATTGGCCCGGTCATTAAGCTGCAAAATGGCTCTGTCACTAAGGGGTTAAACATCAATGTGTGAATGAGGCTCTAGACATAATACTGTAAAACTATAGATGTATATTCGTATCCATCTGCCAGCAAGGCGTATGTAATTTCATAAGTAATGCACTCATGGATATAAAGGGCATATGACAGACATGACTAGTAAGAATTAACATCAGTAGGGAGATGAGATTCTGTGCCACTTCTACATTTTAACCACAGATCTAAAGTCTTAGAACAGCTGAAAGATTCCTATGAGTTTATATAAGAAGTGCTTTTGTCAGCTTCCCAAACGCACTGCTTCCTAAAACCACATCTTAGCATAAATAATGTCAGTGACAGTCACGTGCCTGCCCATGTCAGCTGCATATTGCAGAACTACAAATGTGTTCACTTGGCAACAACCAAAGAAAACAGAGAACTGAATACAAATATTTAGTCCTTAAAACAGTCTGGGCTCACCTATATAATAAATAAAATGAAATACAGTTAGTGCCTATAGAAACCATTCAGATGACCATTTTATTTTTATGTAGATAAGATAAAGGTTATAAAATAGTGAGTCGCCCGCCTGGGCCGTGGGATACTCGGCACCGAGCCCGTTGATCTCTATGGGGGATGTCACGGTAGCTGCAACTCGGTCCGTGACCCTGGGCGCTCACTAAAAAAGGGGATATTTACAGGGGAATAAAGGTTTATAGAATGTTCGTGACGCCACCTGTGGTACCTGGTCAGGGTGACCGACCAGCGCTTCTATGCAGATCCACTGAAGGGTTGGTATTATGCAGCAAGATGTTAGGCCTTCCACAGGTAAGGCTGAGTCCTTCAGGGCAGATAGATGTGTTGGGGATGCAGGACAGAGGGGAACCAGGCAGTGATAGAAGATGAACACACACACAGTAGTCACTTTGGTACCTTTTACTGTAGATGTTGCAGGCACTTCCCGGAGCGCTGTAGGGTGAAGGGTGCACATCCAGTTCTTCCCACTGAGTAGGTATAGGGCCTCCTGTTATAAGTCTCTGACCTGTGTGAAACTAGGCCTGAGTTCGTCTCATACTACGCCCGACTGACCTTGTGGTAGGGCCTTCTCCTGAAGAACATAGTCCCTGTTTGCAGCGTCCTGCTTGACTCCATCCTCCTGACCCTATTACGTATCAGCGCAAAAGGGCTCCTGCGACTTGTAGTCCCGCAGGAACTCCGGTATCTCCTACTGGGTCGTGAAGATCCCGGTAAGCTCGGACCCAGTGTCCGGTTGTAATGATTGGGATGAGCTGATTAGGCTCCTCTGTCCCTCACTTGCTCCACTCGCCTTCGGCCTACCTGGGCCCTCACACGATCACACACTGGCAGTTGGTGGGCTGCTTCTTCTTTGCCGCTCTCTAAGCGTCGGCACGCTTTCTCACTAAGCTTCACTCACTAGATTCAGCTCTGCCTAGGCTGGAGTGGTCTCCGTTCCACTTTTACTAGCCTCCACTCTGTTGAACTAGACTGCAGTCTCTCACTCTCTTCAGACTGCTCTGTGAGCTAGACTGCACAAGAACTAACTCTCAACCTCACTCCCTGAGGTAACTGCACAAACTGAGCTCACTGCTCTCACTTCGCACTCTGAGGTGACACTGCAGGCTGCAGCCCTCAGACTAACTAACCCTTTCTGCACTTCACCCTCCTTTATATGTCTAGAAACAGCTCCCTGTGGTGGTCTAGGGATGGGTGAAGGTGTGTGAATGTAAATGTTGGACCTCTAGTGGTGGTTACCTTCAGTGCACCCTTATGGGAATTAGGAATCCAAGCACAGCTGGGCTCCACATCCCCCCTGGTAAAGCTCAGCACTCCTGGGCTGAAAAACATTTTTAGAATAAAACATTAACATCATACAATTTAACTCTTCCCTTACGGGAGGTGAGGATCTTGAACAGTTGCATAAATAAATAACATTTTTAATACCGACATTAGATATAGTGCAAATATCAATAACTTCTCAATTCAAGTAGACATATACTTGTGGAGGACCCGCTCCAAACCTCCAACGGTGGTCCTGGGTGGGCTGCAAGACTTTTCTGGATCTCTGTAGCAGACCTCACTTTCGGCCACACCAAACGGGATTTTAGATTCTGAGGTAGGAAGGCTTACGTAAAACCAAGAAGTGCTAACTATATACAGGGAGAGTTTTGGGGCTGGCAGAGTCCTCAGCCACACAGTTCAGAGAAAATACTGCAACAACACATTACCCAACTGGGGTATACTTTAAGACATAAATATGTAACATTCAAATGGCAGACACCTGTCCGGGTGCAGCAACAATTTTAACTATTTCACAGTACTGTAAACCCTCTCCGGGTTATTCATTTACTTAGTAGTAGCGACACCTGGTGGCTGTGCAAGCACAGGACCATTCCTGTCCACAGGCCCATTGCCTAGCACCAGGGTCATCGACTCCACCACTGGTGTCCATGTGGCTGGTGGGGGTGTCAGGGGTTCCACCAGGGTCCGATGTCGCCTGGTGGCTTTTGCTACCAGATCATGCCCAGCCCCCTGCCGCCGCAGCCCCCGCACAGTACCTTGATCATGCTGCTCCTGGCGACGCTGCTGGGACAGGCGGTGCTCGGCACCTACAGGTGCGGGAGCCGGCTCAGATCCTGGTTGGGGAGCCGGCTCGTCCCGGTTCTCCAGGCCGCAGGGCCTGTCTCCCTCCGGCGATGCTGGCGCCCTGCCAGGCTCACCTGTAGGCTGCGTGGGGAGAGGGCCTGCCACTGATTCTTCCGCGGGGCCGGATACCTCCGCTGTGATGCCAGTAGCGGTGCAGGGATTCTCTTCGGCTCCAGGTTCGGCAGCAGGGGGACGCTCCAGCGAGCGCTGCGGCTCCAGCGGCTGGTCTGGGCTGAGGATGAGCTCTTTCCAGCTCCGCTCCATGTTCTCGGCTTCCGCCTGGTGCCGGGCCAGTTCCGCTAGTTCGGCGTCTGCAGCAGGGTCAGGAAGGTGCAGACATCTTCCTGCAGCACGGGAGTCTCAGTGGTGGGGAGATCTTTTTTATCAGGAGGGTCCCGCTCTCTGTCAAGGGGGCGGGGTCTTCTTTTCCTCCTCTTCACTCCATTTGGGACCAGGAGGCGGATTTCCCTTGCTGATGGGCATGTCCGGTTAGTGCAGTAACACTTAGGGTAGGCGGGCAATTCTTTCGCGCCTCAGAGTGAGCGCACGCCCACGAAAGCACGCCCTCCTTCTTCACCAGCGCCTCGTGGCGCGAATATGGCGGCAAAATGGCGGCAAAGCCACAAAGATGGCAAATACAGTCTTTAGCACAAAAACAGTCCAATTCAGGCACACAGGACTCGCTTATAGCGAGCTTCAGAATCCTGTTCGTGACGCCAAAAGAATGAGTCGCCCGCCTGGGCCGTGGGATACTCGGCACCGAGCCCGTCGATCTCTATGGGGGATGTCACAGT
>VIAB01028077.1:24032-36506 GCA_009801035.1 Oophaga pumilio
AAGTTTTCCCACCTGCAAAGAATGGAGAGGTCTGTAAATTTTATTGTAGATACACTTCAACTGTGAGAAACAGAAACTAAAAATAAAAAAAATAGAAAATAACATTGATTTTTAAATAATTAAATTGCATTTTATTGCATGAAATAAGTATTTGATCACCTACCAACCAGCCAGAATGCTGTCTCTCACAGACCTGCTTGTTTTTCTTTATGAAGCCCTCCTACTCTGCATTTGTTACCTGTTTTAATTGCACCTGTTTGAACTTGTTACCTGTATAAAAGACACCTGTCCACACAATCAATCACATTCCAACCTCTCAACCATGGCCAAATCCAAAGAGCTGTCTATAGACAGCAGGAACAAAATTATAGAACTGAACAAAGCTGGGATGGGCTACAAGAAAATAGGTAAGCAGCTTTGTGAGAAGGCAGCAACTGTTGGTGCAATTATTAGAAAATGGAAGAAACACTGACTGGCAATCTTCCTCAGTCTGGAGCTCCATGCAAGATCTCACCTTGTGTGGTAGGATGATTCTGAGAAAGGTCAGGAATCAGCCCAGAAATATAGGGGAGAAACTGGTAAATGACCTGAAGAGAGCTGGAACCATAGTCTCAAACATTGCCAAAACAAAATGGCACACTACGCTGTCATGGATTAAAATCATGCAGGGCACGCAAGGTCCTCCTGCTCATGCCAGCACATGTCCAGGAGCATTTGAAGTTCACTAGTGTCCATCTGGATGATCCAGAGGAGGCATGGGAGAAGGTCATGTGGTCAGATGAGACAAAATAGAACTTTTTGTTATCAACTACACTCATTGCGCTTGAAGAAGAAGTATGAGTGCAACCCCAAGACCACTGTCCTAACTGTGAAGCATGATTGGGGAATTATCATACTTTGGGGGTGCTTTTCTGCAAAGAGACAGAAAGACTGCACTGCATTAAAAGGAGGATAGATGGGGCCATGTATCACAAGATTTTGGCAAACAACCTCCTTCCTTCAGTAAGAGCATTGAAGATGGATCACGGCTGGATCTTCCAGCATGACAATGACCTGAAAGACTCAGCCAGAAGTGGCTCCGTAAGAAGCATTTCAAGGTCCTCGAGTGGGCTAACCAGTCTCTAAACCTGTATCCAATAGAAAATCTCTGCTACTGCATATTCCTTGCCTTGGCTTCCGTATAGGCTATGAATTGTGTTAGCTGCAAAGCATTATGGATAGTTTGCACTCTCACACCTTAAGTCTTCAATGGCTGACACAACTCTTGCAATATGTAAAATGGTAGCTGATATTTTTGGGGTAAATTGCACAAAACAAATTTCAAATTGTTAAAAATTTGTAGAGACCTGAGAGTTTTTCAAAAGTCAACAAAAATTGGTTTCACATCAAATCAATTTGCTGATCTTTATTATGTAATAAGTTTTATTCATTTCCAAACTACTTGCACTTAAATACAACTCTAAAGCAGAAATGTGCATAATTCATGCTGGGATGTACCAAACATCCCTTGTAATTAAGAAGCTACCTAAATATAAATTTAAAATCTATATTTTTCCTTTACTTGTGCTCATTAATCAATGTCAAATACACTAATAATTGTACTGTAATTAGTTGGATCTCATGTAAACTACGCTGGCTGTAAAATAGGCCAGTCTGTTGAATAAAATAATAAGTATGTGTCACTTTCTTATTTTTCAAGTCTCGAATTACAGTCACAGAAAATAGTTGTAAATCAACTTGCTAAATTTGGAAGTCATAGTCCATTAATGCAAGTCATGTGCTATTAAAATCATTACAGTCCTCACTTCAACATTTCTAAATAACTTTGAAAGATTGCCCTCCTGGATTCTGAAACCACAAACAGCTAACGAATGATATGCTGAAAGCATAAGTGGCGAGCCATAGTAATGAATTCATCAATAATACACTGATTTGTGCTGAGTACAGATATTTGAAATACACATTTATCTTTACATATTAATCTTTTACAATTGAATAAATCTGATCAGGATAGATTCATATACCTCAGTATCATTTCGGTATTATAAGACTATATTTCCACGTAGCAGAAAACATATTTTTTTGGGCTGTTTTTTCTTGATGTTTTCTGCAGTAGTCCATAATAGCAATCCTAACTGTTGATTGCAGTAAGCATTTTCCCTTTTTTATGAGTTTTTTAAAGACTTTTTTTTTATGTGGAAGCACTAGAGTTCTGTGACACGTCCAATATCTGGCATTGCGTCAGCTCTTTTGTGACACAAATGCAAACTTTGGTACTAACTTTGGGGTCGAATATAGCGTTAATGCAACCTGTGTAGCCACACAGGGTCCCAAGAGGTAAGAGGGCTTA
The DNA here is from genome assembly GCA_009801035.1 of Oophaga pumilio. Classification (NCBI taxonomy): domain Eukaryota; kingdom Metazoa; phylum Chordata; class Amphibia; order Anura; family Dendrobatidae; genus Oophaga; species Oophaga pumilio. The sequence goes on from VIAB01028077.1 coordinate 26,383, forward strand.
CTTCGACCATAAAAGCAGGTGTTGGACTGCAAAGAGATCATATATTGTTCTTGCACAGAGACCCTCTTCTGTCTGTGACCGCTCCTGGTTGACTTACATTATTAACATTCAACATTCACAACTTTTTAATGTAAAGTTATTATTTTTCAAGGACTGTGCCTAGACCCTATTACCTACAATAATTTCTATTATTAAATTGTATTTTTTCTGTTCACTCATGATACGTATATCGCTGCCCACATATTGCTGCATACTCTTTTACTTATCTTTTAATCTAGTTTTATTTTTCAGAATTATATGTAGTGTTTTGAAATATACAATATGGGTGACGTTTTCTAAGTTCTAAGGTTATAGAGTCAGGGAACTGTGTAACTCACTATCCATATTGCTATATGTATATAAAACATGATGTACTATACCATTAGTTAAATGCATCTGTACATAGTTTCGATAACAAAGAAAGCTTGCTGGTGAAATGTAGAATTATGTGTGCAGAAAAAAAACTGTTACCGAAGAACTTCAATTTACACAGCAGATGGTAATTGAGTGAAAGCCTTAGTAACTCTACATTAAAATATTCTTTACAAATTGTCTGCATAGAAATGGATTTCATGTACAATTTAGATGCATAATAAACATGTGGATAGAATTAATTATTTTAAATGGAGGCCTGAGTAGCTCAGTAGTTGCAATTTCCCAATCTGACCTTACAGCAAATGGGATTAGGCTTTTAGATACTTTAATAATTTATACAAATTGCAATAATATTAATGTGAGCATATGAGCAGAGTGTCAGCAGATTTCATTTAAAGTCATTCTTCAGTCACGTAGCTACATTGTAAACATCCATTTCGTTAGTAAACCTAGTACATCAACAGTACCCTGTAATAATACAATATTTAAATCCTTTTATTCTAAGACAGGCAAAATTCCATTACCAGAGAAAAGTAAATAAAAATAATTGAAAAAAAATAATTTGGCAAGCTTTATAACAGAAGTCTCTTTGTCATGCAGACCTCTGTGTAACATCTGTTTTGGCTGCTGATTCCGCACCTTTGTTGGGAGTGATGCTTGACAGCATCAAACCTATTTTATTCCTAGGACTTGTGGCTCTGACCATTCCACAATCTATGGGGTTAATCCTGTTAAAAATAGGAAAGCAGGGGGAAAGAATGCTTGAAGACTGTCCATGCCTGGAATTCAGTGGCTGACTACCACATATGAACAAGCTTGAAGACAAATGATTTTTCCGGAACTGGAGATTTTTCCATAAAAAATATCATTTTTATTCAGAAAATCTTCATGGTTAAAAAACAATACATGAGGGGGAAGACACCAACGCCTGATGCATTTCGGACCTGAAGTGGTCCTTCCTCTAAGGCAGAGGTCCTCAACCTTTCTGACCTTGAGAGCCACATTCAGCTCTGAGAGAGGGTCCTGAGCCACAATCAGCTCTGAGAGAGGGTCGCAAGCCACATCCAGCCTTGAGAGAGGGTCGCGAGCCACATTCAGCTACCGCCCCCTCACAATAGTGGAAACCAAAGCCCCCATTACAGGCATAATGGTAACCAAACATTTCCACAGAAATCACCCCAAAGCAGTATATAAAGAACCAGGGGTTCCCACAATACCCCCATTCAGTTCTCTCTCATCAAGCACTCCCAACACACTGTCACATCAAGCTTCAAGCGCCTCCTCTGACAGGTAGTATCATCTTGTCTCCAGCTTACCATACTTAAATTGTCTCAAAACTCCAAAGACCAATATATGTGCATCCAGATCTGCTCTTCTCTGCAGGGCTGCTCACAAAATTCACCATTTTCAGATGCACTCTTCATACCTGTTTGCTAGATCTGGAGCTAATGCGCCAAGCTGGCAGACAGCCTCAAGCCATAATTCATGAGCCCGTGAGCCACATGTGGTTCCTGAGCTACAGGTTGGGGACCCCTGCTCTAAGGCATACTAAGGCTTCCTCTTAGAGAAAGGATCACTTCAGGCCCGAAACGCATCAGGCATTGGGCGCTTCTCCCTCATGTATTGTTTTTTAACCATGAAGACTTTCTGAATTAAGATGATGCTTTTTATGGAAAAATCTCCAGCGCCGGAAAAATCCTTTGTCTTCAAGTTAATCCTGTTAGTTTCCTTTTCTTACTGCTTGTTGGAGCTGTTCATTATATAAACCCTTGAGAGCCAGTTCCCACTGCCAGTCAATGTTTGCGCTACCTAGTAGTTCATCATGATATGACCTGTTCCGTGACCTCACCTAGTTTATTGACATTTCTTCTACCTGACTATTTTGTGCCTCCCATACCTCCTGGATCTGACGCACTACCTGACTATTCTCCTTGCCAACTTGCACAACCAAACAGCAACTGACTCTGTGGCCCTAGCACAGGGACCTTTGTATAAGTCCAAATCCCTGTACAGTGGTTAAAGGGTGAAGGCCAGGGCAACCCCTGGGTTTTGGGAAACAGAGTAGCTTGCACCAAGCCTGCTTGTGGTAGACATTTTAGAGCTACCAGGTGACCAGGAGCAGTGCCTGTACTATGTAAAAAAACAAATTTCCTTAGTCTTTTCTATTACTTTTTTGTGAAGAAGTCATAGTTGGACCTGCCAAGCAGAAGATGCTCCAGTGGTTCTAGGCTATGGCAGAGCATAATAGGTTTATCAAGATAGCTGACCTGGTTGTCATTATTAAGTTCTTGGCTGCTAAAGCAGCACACCGATCCTCAATGATTGCCTCAAAATTCTGTAGAAAGCCCATACTACACTTAAAGGATTATTCCCATCTCCAAGATCCTATTCCAATATGCAGTAGGTGTAATAATAATATTAGCAAATACCTCCAATTAGAATTCTAATTCTGATTAACTTTGCCTCTTTCATAATGTTCAAGCATTGCAAAACTTTATATATCCTTGGTTATGTCCACTGATATAGTGACAGTTAGTTAGCTAGTTGCTAGTGGTCATAACCATTGATACATAAGGTCCTACATATGAGGAAAGAGACATAGCGAATCAGAAAAACTATACTACATTTCTAATTGGAGGTATTTGTTAATATTAATATTATTATTACACCTACAACATATTGGGATACGATCTTGGAGATGGAATACCCCTTTAAAGGTGAATTTGAAAATGTAATGAAAAACTTGTTAATTATTTAGTTTGTAGTTTTTTAACACTTAGGGAAAAAATAAGGATAATATTATTTGTATAATGTACTAGAAGATCGCTCTAAGGTTCCAAAACCAGCCACCATATCGTGCAACAATTATTTTGCAGCTCCAACAAATATAAAGGTAAGGCTGTTATAAGACAGTATGCACAAGAATGCTAAAAAGTGTGAGTCTTTCAGAAGCATAATACTCTGATCATTGACGGGTTAATGATCTTTCAGTTGTTTTATTCATGGCGAGTTTAAGGGGGAAACAATTCCTTCAAGGTTTATTCACATGGTGTGTTTTTCTCTTGCTTTATCCATGCACTTTTGTCAAGACCAAAACACGCTTTACAGTACAAGCTAAGGGAATGCGATTTTTTAAATTTCATACATATGTACAGTACAGACCAAAAGTTTGGACACACCTTCTCATTTAAAGATTTTTCAGTATGAAAATTGTAAATTCACACTGAAGGCATCAAAACTATGAATTAACACATGTGGAATGATATGTTTAACAAAAACGTGTGTAACAACTGAAATTATGTCTTATATTCTAGGTTCTTCAAAGTAGCCATCTTTTGCTTTGATGACTGCTTTGCACACTCTAGGCATTCTCTTGATGAGCTTCAAGAGGTAGTCACCAGAAATGGTTTTCACTTCACAGGTGTGGCCTGTCAGGTTTAATAAGTGTGATTTCTTGCCTTATAAATGGGGTTGGGACCATCAGTTGTGTTGTGCAGAAGTCTGGTGGATACACAGCTGATAGTCCTACTGAATACACTGTTAGAATTTGTATTATGGCAAGAAAAAAGCAGCTAAGTAAAGAAAAAAGAGGGGCCATCATTACTTTAAGAAATTAAGATCAGTCAGTCTGAAAAATTGGGAAAACTTTGAAAGTGTCCCCAAGTGCAGTTGCAAAATCCATCAAGCACTACAAAGAAACTGTCTCAAATGAGGACCGGCCCCAGGAAAGGAAGACCAAGAGTCACCTCTGCTTCTGAGGATAAGTTTATCCAAGTCACCAGCCTCAGAAATTGCAGGTTTACAGCAGCTCAGATTAGAGACCAGGTCAATGCTACACAGAGTTCAAGCAGCAGACACATCTCTACAACAACTGTTAAGAGGAGACTTTGTTCAGCAGGCCTTCATGGTAAAATAGCTGCTAGGAAACCACTGCTAAGGATAGGCAACAAGCAGAAGAGACTTGTTTGGGCAAAAGAACATAAGGAATGGACATTAGATTAGTGGAAATCTGTGCTTTGGTCTGATGAGTCCAAATTTGAGATCTTTGGTTCCAACCACAGTGTCTTAGTGCGACGCACAAAAGGTGAACGGATGGATTCTACATGCCTGGTTCCCACCGTGAAGCATGGAGGAGGTGTGATGGTGTGGGGGTGCTTTGCTGGTGACACTGTTGTGGATTTATTCAAAATTGAAGGCATACTGAACCAGCATGGCTGCCACAGCATCTTGCCGCGGCATGCTATACCATCCAGTTTGCATTTAGTTGGACCATCATTTAGTTTTCAGCAGGACAATGACCACAAACCCACGTCCAGGCTGTGTAAGGGCTATTTGACCAAGAAGGAGAGTGATGGGGTACTACGCCAGATGACCTGGCCGCCACAGTCACCAGACCTGAACCCAATCGAAATGGTTAGGGGTGAGCTGGTACGCAGAGTGAAGGCAAAAGGGCCAACAAGTGCTAAGCATCTCTGGGAACTCCTTCAAGATTGTTGGAAGACCATTTCCGGTGACTACCTCTTGAAGCTCATCAAGAGAATGCCAAGAGTGTGCAAAGCAGTCATCAAAGCAAAAGGTGGCTACTTTGAAGAACCTAGAATATAAGACATAATTTCAGTTGTTACACACTTTTTTGTTAAGTATATCATTCCACATGTGTTAATTCATAGTTTTGATGCCTTCATGAAAATACAGAAAAATCTTTAAATGAGGTGTGTCCAAACTTTTGGTCTGTACTGTAGTCCATTGTTTTCTTGCATATCTGAATAACCAAAGCATTTTTTCACATCTGCAGCATGTCAATTTTTTTAGCGTTTTTGACATGAATGGGGAGAGACGCACGTAAAAATGCATAAAAAACAACGCATTTTATGCAGAATCTTTTCTGTCAATATCCTGTTTTTTGGTGCTTAAAAATCTACTGAAAATACTCAATATGTGCACGTAGTCTTAATATCCATACCTGTATTCTTGATGTTACTTCACTAACTGAATACACACTAAATATGTTATTTACTGCCAAGTCTGGTACTACATGTGAGTGGTTAAATGTGTTATGGTTGATCTGTCCTATGCTTGCTCTAATGCTGCTGAGATTTATTTTTTTTCTCCTCATTTTTTTTTATTTTTCATTTTTAGTGCACTTATATAGAGGTGGATTTAAGGTTGATGGTATCAATTTATATAAACATTAGTGATGAGCGAGTATACTCATTGCTCGGGTTTTCCCGAGCATGCTCTGTTGTCCTCTGAGTATTTTGGCGTGCTCGGAGGTTTATTTTTTGTCGCCGTAGCTGCATGATTTGCGACTGCTAGACAGCCTGAATACATGTGGGGATTCCCTAACAAACAGGCAATCCCCACAAGTATTCAGGCTGTCTAGCAGTGGCAAATCATGCAACTGCAGTGACAAAAACTAAATCTCCGAGCACACCAAAATACTCAGAGGACACCCGAATATGCTCGGGAAAACCCAAGCAACGAGTATACTCGCTCATCACTAAGGGTATGTTTCCACAGTCAGGAAATGCTGCGTGTTTAGCACTGCGCGTTGGCGCAGCGCCAAACACACAGCGTCCAGATGTTACAGCATAGTGGAGGGGATTTCAAGAAATCCCGTCTCCACTATGCGTAACAACACGCAGGCGGAAGACCTGCGTATCCGGACATGCGGCATGTCTTTTCAGACCGCAGCATGTCCTAGCATATTGCGGCGACGCTGCGTCGCCGCAACGGAATTTAACACAGGGCTATGTAGCCCTGCGTTCTTTCCAGAGGTGTTCCGGAGGTGTCCTGAACACCTCTGGAAAGAGCGCGTGTCAAGAAGGGGGCGGGGCTTTGGGCGGTGCGGAATTTTCTCTCCGTCCAAAGCGCTGTGGTTCCGGACCGTGGAACCACAGCCTAATAAACATCAGATTTACCTTTAACTAACATTATGACAGTGTTCACATGCAGCAGTCATGCTGTTACTTTTAAACACAATAGTCCTCTGCTGCTGCAGTCTTTCACTGTTTCCCTGCAAAATCACTTAATCTTTCAGGGAAACAGCTCTTTGACCTGCAAAACTGTGGCAGCTGTTTCCCTACAAGACTAAGCTATTGTATCGGCAAACCATGGAAATACCGTAACGGCACATGGTTGGCTGCTGTAGTTACAAGCTACAGCAAAACAGCTGTTTGTGAACATAGCTTTAAGAGCATACTTTGCTGTTAAAGGATTACGGTATGTTTTTTTCTACATTCTACCATCTTTTTTTAATATGAATTCATAATAAAATTCCCATGCTTTTTATCCAGTAAACTAATATCTCAGATACGGACAGCGGACTTTAAGAGAACATTATTTAATTCTAATTCCATAGACTTTTTCCTTTTTATTCATTTTTGGTATTATTAGCAATTAAGACTTTAGCAGAATTTTCACAAATAAGAAAAAATATTTTAAATTCCAAATTAAATGTATCATTATGGACACTTTCCGTTTTTAATCTTTTAAGCACTCTCTAGTCATTCAACTCAAGACACAGCTTAAAATCTTTAATAACACTTTATTACATTTGTTCCCAAGCTATCAAGCTGGCCATATATTTAAATTACATCATTTAAATACATTAATTTAATCTAACGAGATAGCTTTTCAGATTTTCCTGCTGTACGTTCCCTAGAGCATTAACAATCTGTCTGTTCACTGACATATATGTCAATCTGACCTTTACAAATCTGATATCCTTCTCAGTAGCAATAGCTCTTTCAGGTATCTTTGCTTTGTGGCAAAATAAATTCAGTGAGAAAATTGCTCTTCACTATCCTGGATTTGAAATCTCATATGATGAACAATCCCCTTTTTAAAAAGTATTATGCTTTCCAAAGGTATAAATATTGATACCAATGTTAAGCAATAGTAGCTAAAAGCATTTCTTTTTAGAATAAATCACATTTAATGAACATTTTCTATCCTGTCTGCGCTGCTTATAACTGTATGACCCCACATTCATAGTCAATTCAATAATTGTGAAGGATATTTTCATATATAAGTTGTCACACAGAAGCTAAGTTCACATAAGCATATAAAAAAGTACGATTTTCACCTAGAAAAAAACCCAGATGATTTGTATTGTCATCCATATGCAATTCATGTGACTTTCGTTCTTATACATCAGCAACGAATATAATTTGCAAGACCAAAAATAGTTTCCTATGTAAATAATTGCAATGTGTCCATAAACATTAAATGCTATACATTTGATCCGGATGGAATCCGATTTTTTTTTTTTGGCGCATCCATAAACTTGAATGGACGAGTCTCATTCAAAATGTGGCAGATTCTTAAGCATGGGGCAATATTTCTCATTCGGATATTTGATCCTCAATAGAAAAAAGTCATCTGAACAGTCCAATTGATTATAATTGATCCTGTTGCTGTCCTTTTTTTCCATAGACAGCACTTATACGAAAAATATGGTCATGTGAATGTAGTGTTAGAAAAAGATCTTTGTCTACATTTTTTATTATCTCTGCAGTACAACAGGAAGAACTACTCTGTATTAATGGGTGGACCTTATTAACCATAAAAAAAAAGTTTGGGATGGGCACCACTATTTTATGAGTAGGTTATACATATTGTCTCCTAATCACTTAGGCAAGTACTCAGGTTAGTATTTTTTAAGTATTTCAATGTTTTTGTCTTATGTTGTATTTGTGGCACTCCTGAGGTCCAGTCGCCACAGAGGTACTGCACCTCATTCAGAGGTGTGGTGCTCTGCTCTCGGGTAAGGAGGGGACATCACTAAGAACCCACACACTTACATCCAACACCAGACCTCTCAAGGCCAGGGAGTGACTAGGTATAGGGTGTGGGTGGAGAAAGTAGAGAAGGGGTAGAGCTTGATGAGTGGTCGGAGAGACAACAGACAGTTAGTGACAGTTAGAGCTCGGGAGGAGAGCTGAGAGGAGCTGAAGAGAGTTGGTGCTGGGGACTTTAGCAGAGAGGAGCTCGTCCCAGGACCAGAGGATGGTAGAGATAGAAGAAAGACAGAGAAAAAGAAGCTTCAGTGAGAGAGAGGAAGAAGGGGTCCTAGGGGCACGGGAAGTGAGGAATCCACCCGTGGGGCCCGATCCATGCTGACCATAGTTGGGTGGAGGGACCAGGTCGCAGTAAAGGGACCAGCCCCAGTCTAGTGGAGAAACTGAGGACTCAGCTAGCTAACTGGAGGCTGCAGTATCTTTATGTGCTACAGCCACATCCGCACACATTCGCTGAAAAGGTAGCCAGATAGGACCAAGGGGACAAGATCCAAGGCTGCTGGCTTGGGACACTGTGTGTGAAGGCACAGGGCAGGAGAGGCGTGAGCCAGCGCAGGGAGATGGCCAGGAAAGGAACACCTGAAGGGGGCTCTGACAGAGTACCCCAATTTTCCTGGGAGCTGTCTGGACCACCTACCCGGAGGACACAGCACCCCGGCTGGGGATTGTACCAAAGAACTGTGAGTAAACTGAAAATACTGCACCCTGCTGTGTCCTCAGAATTATTTACTGCGTCATCTGCCCTGCACCACAACCACCACCATCATCTTTAACACCATAACTGCCCTGGGCTTAGCTCTACCCATGGAGAGCTGTAACAACTCTGCTGCTTCACCAACAGCCCCAGCGGTCTCTTAAGCAGCGTCAGCTAACACCCTTATTGCCATAGACCATGGGTGGCGTCACAAACTATTCCCCTATCCCCCATAACTTTTATTTTTTACATCTTCATCATCATTACCTTTTACCTATCTGACGGTACTGCGAGCGTGAGAAAGTTCTCCTGCTCGTGGTGCCGTGAGACAGGTCCTGCAAATTCACAACAATGAACTCACTTCAACTATTTGATGTCAAATCAACATACCAGCAAACATCATTGTTTAGTGACCTTGCACCCCTGTTTTGAAACGGTAACAGCAAAATAAACTTTACTTAAAGAGGTAAATAACAACCATTTATCAATTTACAAATATCCATTCAACCTACAAGAAGAGTCAGTAATTCAGACAATAGTTTATGATTTTGGGACTGTGGAATTTACAGGCTCTACATATGGAGTCCACAAACTTTTCTAAGAAAATCTGCACATCAGGAGGCAAATGTCGCTCGGTCCCTCCAAAGTCTTGTGGTGAGTCTAAGCAGTACTGTACAGTACAGCCATATATGGGGTATTTCTACATTCAGCAGAAACTGTGGGACAAATTTTGGTGCATGCTTACTCATTTCAAAGTGTAAAAATGTAAAATCTGGGACTAAAACAAAATTTTGGTGGTAAAAATGTAATTAATTTTTCTTCACTTCCCAATGGTATAAAATTCTGTGACCCACCTGTGGTATCAATATCATCACTGCACAAATAGATGAATTCATTTAGTGGTGCAGTTTGTAAAATGTTGTCACTTATGAGGGGTTCTGCTGATCTGGCAACTCATGAGCTCTGCCAATGTGACATAGAACCCTCAAGACAATCCAACAAAATCTGAACTTCAGTATGGCGCTTCTTCACTTTTGAGCTTTGCATTGTGCTTCAAAAGTAATTTTCAACCACATATGCGGTATCGACATACTCAGAAATTGCACAACAAATTTTTGATTCCATTTTCTCCTGTTGCGCTTGTGAAAATAAAAAAATTTGAGGCTAAAATAGCTTTTTAACCCCTTCATGACCCAGCCTATTTTGACCTTAAA
>VIAB01028078.1:0-11587 GCA_009801035.1 Oophaga pumilio
GATGCACAAAACACAGCATCCTGACTTCACTGGGACACCTGAGCCGGTGATTATTGTTTTGGAGTGTATAAAGACAGAGTGCACTTGGTACAGGTATCAAAACAGGTTTTTTATACATAGAAGAAATTTTTTTTACACCATTTGATCTTGCCATGCCACACGTCCTACATCAGATATAAAGTAAGCCGCAAATTGGTCCCTCATTTGGCCAACTTCAACTGATGACCTGAGAGGTTGGCAGCTGGTTCATCTAGTCCAAAGTTAGGGCGCTCTTTAGCCATCACAAAATTGTGATGAACCACACACGCTTTCACCACCTCATCCACTGTTTCCAGTTTAAGATTAATGGCTGTGCCAAGAATGCGCCATCAGGACACAAGAATCCCAAAGGCACACTCTACAGTTCTTCGTGCCCTTGTGAATCTGTAATTAAATATTTTTCTTGTGTGGTCCAAGTCCCGGCTGGAGTAGGGTTTTAGCAGTTTTTGGCACATTTGAAAGGCCTCATCCCCAACCATTACAAATGGCAGTGGAGGACCTTCGGTGTGAGGAAGAGGCCGTGGCAGGGGGAAATTAAAATGGTTGCCATACAACCTACGGCCCATGTCCGAGTTCTTAAAAGTCTTGGAGTCATTACCCTGGCCAAATGCCCTAATTTCCACCGCAACAAACCGACAGTCTGCATCCGCAATGGCCATGAGTAGTGTAGAAAAGTACTTTTTATAGTTATAGTACTCCGATCAACTTTTTGCGGGTTTGGTTATTCTTATGTGTTTCCCAATCATCGCTCCCAAACAGTTGGGGAAATCGCAGACTGTCAAGAATTGTTCAGCTGTTTCAATCCACTTTTCCACGCTGGGCAGGGACATAAATTCTGGACAGAGAATGTCCCACAAAGCCCGGCAGGTGTCCACAACTATTCCCGACAAGGTGGAGATTCCAAGCCGGTACTGGAAGTGGAGTGATGATAGGGTCTCTCCAATAGCCAGGAATCTGCCAAACAGAGAATGAAAATAATTAATATTTTTGTCTTGGGTTTTGCAAAACACTGACATGAAAAAAATTTAAGCACATGGTATAACAATAATTCTGCAGGCTTTTGTTTACTACATGGCAGAACAATAATTCTGCAGGCTTTGGATTAGTACTTGGCAGAACAAAAACAATTATGCAGTCATTGGTTTTTAAATATTATGTACCATAATGTGACCAGGAGCCGTTCCTCAGGAGGAATTGCATGACGGAGCTGTGTGTCCTGTCTCCGGATGCCTCCTTCAACACGACCAAGCAAATCCATGAAGCTTTCTTGGGACATCCGGGTATAGTCACAAAATTTCACCGGGTTTGCCTGGAGCTCGCTGTAGAGGGTGTGGTAAGCGCTACGGCTGTCCCGGACTTCAATAATCGGATGCATCCAAAAACTCCGCCACTGCCGTCTTTGCAGTCTCTCTCTCCCTTTCTCGCTGGCAAGCAAATACAAAAGCCTGAGACAGCACGATGTCCAGATCCAAGTTGAAGCGAAAACTCTCCCAACGCAAATCCATGGTGAGACAGGAAACAGCAGCAAAATCTGAAGAATTCAGCTGCAACAGGGTCTATATAAAGAATTCCCATGACACTCGCCCACTGGTGTCCCATTGGTGGAGTCTGTTTCAAGGACTTTCCTCCTGTGAAATGTGACACCGAGAGAACACATGCGCGTAAAAAATGCAAACGCTGCGGTTTTTTGTCGTAATGCGTACATTGATGTGTTTAAAAAACGATGCGTTTGCATGAGCTTGCATGCATTTTTGCATGCGTTTCTACTTGCGCACGATGCGCAGTGCACAAAGACGCAAATGTGAAACTAGCCTTAGGGTTGATGATGAGCTGCTCCTTGGTCTGAGAAATCGGTTGGGGCACTAGTAGCCAAGTTTCCACCAATAAACCCTAGCAAGCAGGAGCTATAATACAGTATATAAAGATAATTTTAACATACAGGATCTAAAGATTTTTACCTGTTTTCTCTTTTCACAGCAAATGTTTGCAGGAATTATGTTGATTGTAAGCTGGGTCAATACTTCCATCTGTTCTGTAAGTTCAAGGCTTAAATACATTTACTTCTTCAAATGTTTTATTTCCTGGTTTAATACAATTCTATGTCCAAGATCCCAAATCTTTTAGACTTATAAAATGTATTTGATCGTTTGTAGTAGGAGCTTTTTCATATAGAGTTATCCAATCGCTATTGCATTCAATAAGAACCATATAACTACAGATGTAGAAAACGTTAAAGTGTATGTGCACGTTCAGGCAACTTTTCAGAATGAGACGTAATGTGTGTGTGACTGAGGGAAAACACTGTTTCTGCTCATTGTAAGACCTTTAAACTGCATTTTTAATAGATTAATTATTTGCTCTTAATCTATAAAAAAGTAGTTACTATTTAACTTGCTATTTAACACATTATATGCCATGCAATGATAAATGTCATTTGTCTCTTCAGAGAGGAAGAGAACTTGAACTCTAGTGCCACCTATTGGAAGTAGCAATTCTAAAAGTGAATATTGAACCTTTATTAAGCATTGCTACATAACTTAGGATAAAAGCCAAACCAGAATTTCTATTTCAAGACACGTGTTTTGGGGTATTGCTCCTCCTCAGTGCAAAGCAGGAGATCTGATTGAGTTGTATGAGAGGCCTCTGACTGACATCTGAGGGGTAATGTTTCTCCTTTATGGAGAGTGACATGTCAGAGTGAGGAGGCTTACAAGCCATGCAATGCTTCTCTGAGAATTTAAATATGCAATTTGTCTATTCAGAGAGGACGAGGACTTGAACTCTAGTGCCACCTATTGGAGGTAGCAATCCTAAAAGTCAATATCGACCCTTTAACGAGCTTTTCAACATGATTTAGGATAAGAGCTAAACAAGAATCTCAATTTGCAGACGTGTTCCGCAGTATTGCTCCTCCGTAGTGCAAAGCATGAGATCTGATTTAGCTGTGTGAGAGGTCTCTGATTGAGGTCAAAGGGGTAATGTTTCTCCTTATGGAGAGAGACATGCCTCATATGCAAGTGCATCTGTTTATCAAATGTGAGGTTATAAGTTTGCTTTATCTTTATGGATGCAGTTTGCTTCATGTAGGGATGCCTGCACACAAACTTTTTTTGTTTGTTAACCATAAAGCACTGTGAAGTTAAGCAAAATATTTGAACCTCTAAATAGCTAGCTGGAGCTATGTCCTTTACATTACCTGTCACAGTCAGTCTCGCAGCATTTTACTTCTGTCTGATGCTTCCCTGTTAGAGTTCTACTCTTGTACACATCTGCTTCTCAGTCTTAAGCTGCTTGTTACAGCTGTCATTATGCTGATATCTCTAATGTGCAATGACCCCTAATTTCTTAAAGGAAGATTGTGCACCAAGGACCTGCTGCTTATGTCAGTACCTTAATGCTCCAGGTGCTTTATGCACCCTTTATCCAGTAACCAGTGACTGAGCATTATTTTATTTTTGCTGCTAAAGTGTTCTCTGTTCTGTGTTTTGGCATATTATCTGCTTGTCATTTCTTCACCTTTTACGATGGTGTTTAACCCTGTCTGCTGCCTGTCCTTATACTCTGCTCTTCTACTGTTCTGCCACAACTGTTCTAGCCATGACTCTGTCAAAAATCAATTATGTAGATAGTTAGTGGGTCTGCATTAACTACAGTGAGGTGCACTGCATCACTCTAAATAAAAATTTAATTTAGTATAAAGTGAGTATTATTGAAGTTGGTTTCAACATCATTGCTGTATGCACCAACATTAAATATCCTGTATTTACACCTAGGTCCAATAATAATGTAGGAGTCCTGATAAGATTTCTGTTTCTAACCTATTTGGTGTAAACTAGACCTGGATAAACAAGTAGTTGAAAGGGCTGCCTCATGACTGACATTTATGGGATAACCACATTATTTATGACATATCCAAAGTCTAATGTCACGCAATAACTAGAGAATGTGGGCACTTACCTGATCCCTTGAACTAGGTGGAGCCCTAGTAGTCTCTCTCTGTCCCACAGATTACCCCAAAAGTTGTAGATGCTGAGGTCACGTACCTTGTTATGCTCCTATCTTAGCCCTTATCTATCCCCTCCATCATCCAGGAAGGTGTGAGGCAGAAGTGTATAGAATTACACTAACCAGACAGACAAGGGAAGACAGACAGGGATAAGTGAAAACTGCTATCATACAAATACAGTCAACAGATGGGATCAAAGGGGAGATATAGGTAGGAGAAACCAAATAGGTGAGGATAAGCATAAGCACTCAAACATACACCACACAGCAGTCTCCAAAACAACTCTTCAAGCTCCAAACACAAACTACTTCTCTAACAATAAACCAGGCAGGATGAACTATCGCAGGCAAGGTCAAAAGCAAGGAGAAAGGTTCTTATACCTGCTGACACTAACAAACACAGAACAACTGGTACCACCAAAGACAGAAAACTCCAGGAGTCCAGCTAAGTAAAATCTCTCTTTACAGTCCAGCTACGGGTTTCTTCAATCCTCTTTTAGGGAAGTGGGTTTTCACTCCTCCCAAATATTGTTAGTGTTTCACTTAGATACTGCAGAGCTGTGACTTAAGGGTATGCCACACTAAACAACATCGCTAACGGAATCGCTAAAAAACGTCACTATTTAGCGATCCCGTTAGCGATGTTGTTGTGTGCGGCATCTACCAGCGACGTGGCCCCTGCTGTGATCTCGTCCGTCGTCCTGATCGTTCCGGACCCTATTTTCATCGCTGGCGTCCCGCTGGTAAGTATCTAATCGCTGAGTGTGGCACCTTTTTTAGCGATTTAGCGGTACTTTTGTACCGCTAAAGTCGTTAAGGAGATCGCTAACCGCGATAGCGTCCTTAATGATATCGCTAAATTAGGTAGCTACTAGCGATATAGAAACAATCCTGCTAGCGATCTCATTAGTATGAGACGCTAACGAGATCGCTAGCGGGATTGTGTAGTGTGGCAGTACCTTTACAGTGCCTGGGAAGGAAGCATGAAAGTGTGCGCTCTGAAGAAACTCCCAGTTGCACAACAAGCAGAGATTTCACAGATTGTGCTCCAAAATGTGAATATTTCTGCAAACGGAGTGACATAGCATAAAACTTAAAAAAGGGGAAAAATCAGGGAAGCTAAGGAAATTTTACAAGGTATTTAAATACTTTTCTTTTTTAACTAGTGGCAGGTCTTCTTTAACACCTTAGTGACAGAGGCAATGTGCAGCTTAATAACCAGGCCAATTTTGACAATTCTGACCACTGTCAATTTATGAGGATATAATTCTGGAATGCTTTAGCAGATCCCGCTGATTCTTAGAATGTTTTTTCGTGACATATCGTAATTCATGTTAGTGGTAACATTTTTTCGATATGACTTGTGCTTATATATGAAAAAAACAGAAATATGGCAAAAAATTTTAAATTTTGCAATTTTCAAACTTTTGATTTTTATGCCCTTAAATCAGAGAGCTATGTCACACAAAATACTTAATAAATAACATTTTCCACATGTCTACTTTAGATCAGCACAATTTTGGAAACAAAATTTTTTTTGGTAGGAAGTTATAAGGCTTAAAAGTTGACCAGTGATTTCTCATTTTTACAACAAAATTTACAAACCAATTTTTTAGGGACCACATCACATTTAAAGTCACTTTTAGGGGTGTACATGACAGAAAATACCCAAAAGTGACACCATTCTAAAAACTGCACCCTTCAAAGTGCTCAAAACCACATTCAAGAAGTTTATTAATCCTTTACGTGCTTTACAGGAACTGAAGCAATGTGGAAGGAAAAAATGAACATTTAACATTTTTACAAACATTTTACTTCAGAACCATATTTTTATTTTCACAAGTGTAAAAAGAGAAAATGAATCACAAAATTTGTTGTGAAATTTCTCCTGAATGCGTCAATACCCCATATGTGGGGGTATACCACTGTTTGGGCGCACGGCAGAGCTTGGAAGGGAGGGAGCGCTGTTTGACTTTTTCAATGCAGAATTGGCTGGAATTAAGATTGGACACCATTTCGCGGATCCAGTTCCTGATGAAGAAGGCGTATCCTCGCTGTCCTAAGAGGGGTCCTGTATCTATGTCGTGCGGGATGAACCACACTCTGTTACCGCAGTAGCGTGACTCTGCTTGGCGGCGGCAGCGGGTGGCGAATTACGCAGCCATAGATGAGTCACAAAGTCAGTCTTAGGCGACACACGCGCAGCAGTCACCGGTACTTGTCAGACTTTTGGTCATGAAACACAGCGGGCACCCAGCAGATCGCTGTACAGTACACAGTCAATGTACCCAGACGCAGGGACTCTATGGCGCCGGCCTGCGTTACCAAGTTGCTCCAAGGAGGGAGCACCAACCTTTCCCTGCTGCATGCTCTGTCTTCCCCCCAGATCTCTCTCTGCTTTCCTGTGCACAGCCCTTTTTATCTCAGTCACTCCCCATGCTGTCAAGTGCAAAGGTTAATCCGGGTCAGAAAGCTTTCCCCCCAGCAACAATGTTGACAGTCCCGACAGTTCCGGAACTGACGCAAGAGAGGCACCCCCAATCCGGTCCATCTTCTTACACTCCCCATCTCCTTTTTCTCGCCATTCCATGGGCAAGCATTCTTGTAATGCGCATTGGCATTTCTCTATTCCTTGAACGATTCGTTGCCAAATAAATTGCTCTGCATTGTAACGATTAGGGGATCCTGTTGTTCGTTTGGAGCACCGTAAGTCAGAAGGAGTAGCTGAGTCACACTGAGTGGTCGAGTCAGGTTGTACAAGTGAGGGTGGGGATGCGACCGTTTCCACCGGGACAGCCACTTCAGGAACTTCAGGCACTTGCCTCTCCCTTAAATTTACAGGAAGCTGTACAGGTTCTTCTTCTTCTTCACAATCAGCAACGACTGGCGGAGGTACTTCAGGAGCATTTTGCAGCTCCTCAATTTCATTAGGATCTCTTGATAAACATGGTTGTAGCATATTCTGGTGAACTATACAAGCGGAAGCGTTCTCTTCCCCTTCATGTTGAATCTCGCAGATGGGTCCTTAAGAGTTGATGAGTTGATTCTCCGCTTCACCCAATAAGGGTTCTTCTCCTACCGGTACTCCAGTTTATCTCGGTTACGTTTATCCTGAACCAACACATGGTCCCCAGCTTGAAGAGCTGTCCCTCGCAGAGGAGTTGCTTCTGGATGTTCTGAATACTAAAATCTGGTCTGCACCAGAAGGTGTAGACGATGGTGATGTTCTCATACCCAGGTAGACACCCCCTCGTTCGTGGGTAGTCCTCCTCTTTGTCCAGGTTCAGCTCGGTAATCTCTCTTCCTAGACGGCCAAACAGCAAGGTATAAGGAGTGTAACCCGTGGTACGATGCCTTCGGTTATTGTACACCTACACTAACTCAGCTACAAACTCTTGCCACCGGGCCTTTCGGTCTTCCTCCAGCATTCTCAACATTTGAATCAGAGTGCGGTTGAACCGTTCACAGGCCCCATTTCCCTGAGGGTGGTAGGGCGTAGTCCGAGATTTCTCAATCTGGTTCAGACGGTGTAACTCTTCCATCACCTTCCCAAGAAAACAGGCACCCTGGTCAGAGTGAATTAGTTTTGGGAAGCCATACACTTGAATGAAATTCTTACAAATGGCATGCACAGCGGATTCAGCCGTCTGATCACATGTCAGAGTCCCGACGGCGAACTTTGTGAAGTGATCCGTCATTACCAGACAATGTTCGTAACGTTGATGAGCCAGGCAAATTGTCAGATAGTCTATCATCAATACTTCCAGAGATGCTGAAGTCACGATGGTTTGTTTGGGAGCTCTCTGCTCTGGTGGTTTTGCCAACTCGCAACTGCTACATAGCCTGCAGGTCTCTTCCACCATGGGCTTCAACTAAGGATGATACACTAATCTTTGTAGCCACTGAAAGGTCTTCTCCTGACCGAAGAGGGTTCCTATTCCATGCGCTTCTGTGGCCACCTTAGATAACAGCGCCTCAGGGACCAACACCTGCCGGGTGGCACCCAGCTGAAGTTGGACCTTCCGATACAGCAATCTGTTGTGAATGTGCTGTAACTTGACCCACTCATCACGGGACCACCCCAATATACATTCTCGGGACACCACCTGCACCTGTTCCTGCATGGCTAGCATGTCCTGGCAGAATTTTGGAACTCAGAGACCTCTTCAGCCTCAGGTTCTTCATCTTGATTGGGCCCAGGTTTCCCCATGTGTTACTCTAGATAGGGCATCTGCATGAGTATTCTCAGTTCCTCTCTTATAGGCGATTTTATATTGAAACTTTGCCATCCGAGCCACCCAGCACTGCTCCATAATAGCTGGATCTACCTGTATCTCGACTCCTTCCAGGGGGGTACAGGCTCATACGGGCAGGGTAAGCACGGTCTGTCCTAGTGGCAAAACAAGATTGACAGAGGCTGGAATGATCACTTTTCCCAATGTTTTTCAGACACTGGAGGTCTCTTGGGCTTGAGCCGCATGGATTAACTGTTGACACACTCTTCTTTGGGGAGTGTAAGGGCTCCACTGTTTCAGGAACACATCTGGGGATTTGTTGGCGAAAAGACTCCCGAATTCCTTCAGCACATTCATCCTCAGGGTGACAGTGTGTCCGTTACCTGCGTCTCTGATGGTCAGCACTACTCCCTTCCGACCGAGGTCTTTACTGTAGATGGTTATTTGCATCCAAACCACCCCTGCAACCGAGATGGGCAAGTGGTTGGCAGCCGTTAACTTAATCACGGGGCCTTATTCTGGTCGCATTGTTTCAGGAAAGTGTTGTCGGAAGTAGCTTTCAGGCATCGTGGTCACCTGTGAGCCAGTGTCTACCAAACAGTGTACAGCCCGAACATCCATTTCAGCCCAGACGAGAGGACACATGGAAACTAGATTTGTGGAACTCCTGATACTCTTTCTTGACTGTTCAGGCTCCAGGTGGCGTCCCCCAGGCTCGGAGCCTTCTAGTTTAATGGATGGCGTGGCAGGGTCTACTCCATCGTGTGCACCCCCGAGTCAAATGTCCAGTTTCTCCACTCCCCACCTCAGAAAAGGTCATGTGTGGATTTACCAGCAAGCGCTCCTGCAAAGCCTGTTTTAACAGTACGTCTCTCAAGCCTGTGACCAACTGGTCCCGCAGCACTACGTCAGTAGACAAAATGCCTATGCCGTCTTTTCTAGTAATGGCAGTATGGATCTCCTGTAGCGCATTCATATACTGCATCACCGTCTACCCCTCCCTTTGAACCCGGCAAAATAAATGCATACGTAAACTCCCCTATGTCTGTGGGGTCTCCATGGGTGTCCTCCAGTATTAGTATGGACACGGTATAAATGAGAGGTGAGGTGTAAGGTAAAGCAATTGTTCATGAAAAGGGAAAACTTATCAGTCCGTCGACTTCCTGGCTGCAGAGTCCTAGGCTCCAACGGTGTTGCCCACGCCAGCGGAGCGTGAAGTCTCCAGTGGGGTCCTGAAGAAGTTGAGGATCCGATTTTCATGAAGGAGGCATATACTCGCTGTCCTAAGAGGAGTCCTGTATCGACAGCTCATCGTGCGGAATAAAGCACACTCTCTATTAACGCAGGAGCAGCGGTGGCGGTGGCAGCAGGTAGTGAATTACACAGCCATAGATGAGTCACAAAGTCAGTCTTAGGTGGCACACATGCAGCAATCACCGGACCGGTACATGTCAGACTTTTAGTCACGGAAGTCAGCAGACACCCAGCAGATCGCTGTACACAGTCAATGTACCCAGACGCAGGGTCTCTATGGCGCCGGCCTGCGTTACCAAGTTGCTCCAAGGAGGGAGCACCAACCTTTCCCTGCTGCATGCTCTGTCTTCCCCCCAGATCTCTCTCTGCTTTCCTGTGCACAGCCCTTTTTATCTCAGTCACTCCCCATGCTGTCAAGTGCAAAGGTTAATCCGGGTCAGAAAGCTTTCCCTCCGGCAAAAATGGTGACAGTCCCGACAGTTCCGGAACCGATACAAGAGAGGCACCCCTTGATCCGGTCCATCTTCTTACACATTCAATCTCTCAGAGGAGCATTTCATGGCTTAGAAGTCATATGCTGTTTTAGTGCACTCTACAAAGAAAAACTTTGCCCCTTTGAACCAATATGCAAAGATGAATAGCTGAATAGTTGTTGCACCCTAATAATCACTGAAGAAGCTGGAGCATCCGTCCCCACACACACACCTTGGTGGTAGACATAGGCCGACATACCACCAGCTGCACCGGGGCCCAGATGCTCAAGGTGGCCCCTGCAGGGCGGCAATCTGGCCTGTGTATACGGCCCCGAGGCTCGGGGGGGCCCTGGCCAGATTGCCCTCATGTGCGGAAGAGCAGGAAGCGATCCCTGCAGCTCAGCTGCCTACAAAAGAAAATAGCAGGAGCGGAGCTGCAAGAATCCGTCCTGCCCGGTGCCTGCGCTTCTTCTCACAGTAGTGCCGCATCATTCAGTGGCTGGCTGTGGCAGAGAGAAAGTGCGGGCGCTGGTGATGCTGCAGGAGTGCCTGCGGTGCGGACGCCGGACAGGTGAGAGGTGCTGTATGGGTGTATGTGTGTGTGTTTGTGTAGCGCTCTGGGGGAATATGCAGACATGTGAATGTTGCTGTAGTGTCTGTGTGTAGGTGGAGGAGAGGGCAATGATGGGGAGAAGGCCATGATGGAGGTGATGGGTTGAAGGCAATGATGGAGGTGATGGGGAGAAGGCAATGATGGAGGTGATGGGGAGAAGGCCATGATGGAGGTGATGGGGAGAAGGCAGTGTTGGGGATAAGGCAATGATGGGGGTGATGAGGAGGAAGCAATGATGGGGATAAGGTAATGATGGGGTGATGGGGAGAATGCCATCATGGAGGTGATGGAGAGAAGGCCATGATGGAGGTGATGGGGAGAAGGCAATGATGGGGGTGATGGGGAGAAGGCAATGATGGGGATGGTGGGGAGGAGTAAATGATGGAAGTGGTGGAAAGGGCAATGATGGGGTGGGGGGAGAAGGCAATGATGGTGGTAGTGGAAAAGACAATGATGGGAGTGATGGGGAAGTAGGCAATTATGGGGGTGGTGTAGGAGAAGGCAATGATAAAGGTGGGGGAAAAAGCAATGATGATGGAGGTGGTGGAATGAGCAATGATGGGGTGGTGGCAGGGGAGAAAGCAATGATAGTGGTGGGGGAGTAGGCAATGATGGAGGTGATAAAGAGGGAAATGATGGGTGGGGGAGAGGAAAATAATGGGATATGGAGGGAGGAGGACAATAAGGGGTGTGGGGGATTGTATTGGAGGAAGGGTTACTTTTAATGGACTTAGGAGCAGGGGGAGGTAGAGGAAGACATTATTATCACTTATTATGTCTAACACAGTCCCTTAGTATATAGTGTACTCACTTATTATGTCTAACACAGTCCCTTATATAGAATTAGTGAGTACACTATATATTAAGACCATCCTTAGTTACATAGTTTCATCTTTTATTATGTATAACACCATCCCTTATCAGGCACCATCCTCTCTAGTTATATATGGTGCCGTCCCTTATTATAT